>SNQJ01S0227423.1:0-14525 GCA_010110895.2 Picea sitchensis | reverse complement strand
TAAGTCCTTCCAAGCCTTAGCCTTTCTCCATTTGAATCCATTAACCCAAGGCACTAGTCTAAGAGTACAACGTTGAGCTTTTTGTGCTTAAACATTCTTTTAAACACTCTTTAATTGAAACCCTAACTAACCCTAACGTCTTACTAACCCTAGTTTAGATGATGACGTCTTGGCTTCTTTGAACCTTGATTGGTCTAAAATTTGCGGCTAAGACATCCTTTGATAGCCATAGAAGTGTTGAGTCTTTTCATTGGTTTATTTTGGCAAAACATCCACTTCTTCACCTATCAAACTAACCAGCAACAATATAGGTGACGCCATACCTGTTAAAACCCTTGTTTGGCCTTAGAACGTTGTGGTATAGTCATCTATTTGATATACTTTGAGTTGTTGATTGCATTCATAAGCTTACTTGACAAAACGTTCCTCTCATTGTCTTCAAAAATTGACCTAATACTAGGGCTGATGTCACCCCAAATCTGCAATAGTGACGCAACAACAATATTTATATATGAGCAGATTCATGATATTTATTGCATTGTGATATAAATAAGGATTTGGTTTTATACATTGAATGCCAATATCTCTTGTGTATTTATTGAAGAAGTGACATAAAATATAAGTTTAGATTGAAATCATTGACTTCGTCAATAATTACTTTTATCATTGCTCATATGTATTAGAGATAGTCATTGATATTTTGAAGTACTAATCATTGTATGCATATTCTAGTTTCATTTTCCTTGTCTCGCAAACAGGTGCTATTCCAGTGAAATATTACCTTCTTTTGACTATCCATTTGGCAGTAATCTGTGAAGGGAAAAGCTTACCTTAACCTTTGACCTCTAAGCCCTTGATCCTTTTCCTTCAGAACCCCAGATTACTAGGGACGTCTCCCTTGGGATTAGCCACCCTAAATAGAAAGATCTCCCCATCGAGGTGACAGTGGGTGGGGAAGCTCCTGTTATGCTAGTTTGAGCCTTGACTTCGAGCAACCTAAACCTTTCCTACAAACTGTGCGATAACATGCTAAAATCCTAAATGCTAGCACTTTAGGGCTTTAGGATGTTAACACAAGGAGATTTCACCAATTTTGAACAAGAATAACCTTGTGAGAGGAGGACGGACTTATGCTCCTCTCTTAGGGTTTCACCAAGCAAGATATCTAGCATGAAAAAGAGAAAAAACCATGAACATTGATAGCACAAAGATAAAATTGCAGAAATTTCACTTACTTCACCAAGATAGCATGATTGCAGATATTCCATCCAAAAATCAGCAAAAGCATCCACAAATTAATCCTCCAAGCAAGTCGCATGAGTAGAAGAGATAGATAGCCCAAGAGAGGGCGAAAATTTCAGACTTGTTCTCACAAATAGTGAGGAATGAATGATGATAAAATGAAATTAGAAGGTCCTTTATTTATATGAGGCCTTCTAAACCAATTTGTCCACATAAACTTGTCAACAACTAATAAGAAGAGGGTTGACCCCTTTATTTGTCTTTACAATATGTAAAAATGAAAAATACATAAAGCAAAACCCTAAAAAGGGTGACGCCATGCCCTAGAAGGGCGATGTAGGGCTGAAAAGTGAGACATCAAGCCTCAAGAAAAGATTGTTGGGCCTCCAAATGCCATGTGTCACACTCTCAAGTCCAAAAGTGCCATGCCATGTGTCTCCTCCTGTCAAACCACCTTCGAAACTACATCATCCATCAAACCCTAGCCTCCAAGGTGATGTCAAGGGCTAAAGGGTAATGTCCTAGGCCTCCAAAGGCCACGTCCAAGTATAGAAGGTGACGTTATGTGTTGTCCATCATCCTCCACTGGGAAACATCCTGCAAAGCCAAACAAGTACACCCTCCAAGGGTCCACAAGTCATGAATCATGCCAAGTAAGCCACATTTAATAAAAGAACCACACAAACAAGTGCGTTAAATCCCCCCTTTTCAAATTAAACAAATGCTCAAAGACCTTATAAACTTTGCCAAATTTAGGTATGGGAGGGGTGTCACGGTGCCCTATTGGGTAGGCCAATCCCCAAGTCAAGGAATGTTTCCAAAGAAGACCTTATCTAGATCATGTAATGAGTATGAGGTGGATTGGGGAAAGACTCTTGGGCATGGGGTTCTTGACATATCAAGGGTTCATATTGTCTCATTTATGGGTGCATTTGTGGAGGGTGTGCTACATCCTTGAGTTTCCCTTTGTTTGCAATGCAACCTTTTTCCAAGCCCTTTATTTTCCTTTTTATTATGTCAGAACATTGAGTGCTATGTGCAATGGAAATAAAGGAGCACCACAATGCCACTTGAAGTTAGAACACATTGGGTGCTATGTGCACTGGAAATAAAAGAACACCGCAATGCACTCTCCCTTCAAGCATGACATTTTTTGTTTATTTCGTTTCACTTAAAAGTCCTTCATTCCTTTAGAGAAGCGTTTCATGGCTCTTAAGACTTTAGGGCAACCATTTATGCATGATGCCATCTACAACACTTCTGGGCCTTCAACCCCTTCTTCCCATCAAATGGGGTACAAACCCTTCTTGGGTCAATGAACTCGAAAACCTAAAAGATGAGGAAGCGGAAGGGAAGAAGTGTGGAAAATGGTAAGTAATGGTACAATGATCCTTTAAGGAAACCCCCCAGTGGCAACCCTTTTCCCAAAGGTGACCAACTTACTAGGATACCATGACAACCACCAAGGTGAAATTAGGCAAAAGATATAATTTCCAAGGAAATGTTCCAAAATCAATAAAGGACTCTTTGCAACATGCTCGAATGCTTCAAATATTAAAGTGACACTTACCATGAGATTGGACTTGTTACCTCATGAAGAAAAACCTGTTGTCTTCAGGGCCCAAACCAGTGTAGTGGATGCTACTCAATGTGGGCTCTGTTGGTCGGTCTGACTCTTGACACTCCATGTTTGCTACCGCAGGCCTCAAGACATCATCTCCTTAGTTACCCCTAGGATGGGGGGGTAACATGTCCAATTTTCCAAACTAAACAAGATAAAATCAATCTAAAACGAACCAAGATAAACACAACAAAACATTTACATTATGTTTTAGTTAGTTTTGATTTTTCAATTATTTTAGTTATCTTTCATTTTGGCAAAGAAATGAACTTTCCCCGTCAAGGTCCTATTATTCTCTCGGCCTCGCAAGAATAGCTTGATCTTGGCATGATTAAAAAAGAAACTTGATTTGTGCAGAGTAGTCTAATTAGGGAAAACCTTTTGCCATTATTGCTCAATACGGGATCATACTTGCAAATTGCTTGAGTTCAAGGGGATACTTATTGAGATCAGTTCTCTCCCCGTTGGAAGTCTTTGCAGTTTCTCTTGTACCCATTTGTGGAATAATAGTTAAAAGAAAACACATGATAGAGTAGATCTTTCATTTCTCGCTTACAATCTATTGCAAACGTGAGTGGATCAACACTATTAGTCCACCTCATTCAATTAACTTAAATCCAAGCGAAACCCCTTAATTAACTAAAATTTCCAAGAGCAATTCAAAACATTTATCTTGAAGCAATACATAGATTATTGGCACTGGTATTGTAATGTCCCCCACCTCTTGATGAAGAGGGTTGGAGAGACTCAGTAGTCTAGCTTTCCCCACTAGACTTTAGTCTCAGGCATATTGGGGACAAAGTCAACCCAAAAACATAATATTCTAAAGTTAAGTTGACTTTGGGTGAAAAAGGGTAACTCAACGAAGGAAAAGAAAAGATGAGTTAGGTTAAGATTTAATCCTAGGGGTTAATTAAATCAATGGACGAATAGATTGGAGCTATAAAGGAAAGGGCAGGTTGCACTCCTTATTCATTCTGGATTATTATCTTATTTGCATTGGAGCTCTTGAGCACAATTAGTTTTGAGGGTTTTGAGTCTAAAACCCTAGAGATCAACTCGATGGTGAAAGATCCCACCTTTCTTGATCCAGGCTTGGTCTGGGAGGTGAAATAATCCTCCCACACCATTCTATAAGGTTGCAACTTTGTTCTACAGGCAGATTCCAAGTTAGGGCACAACCTAGAGGGTTTTCAGTTGGGGGGTGCACCACCTTGGAGAGATTGATTCGATCTAGAGAAAGGAGAAGGTATTTTGGAAAATTAGCACTTGGGTTCTCTTCGTAGGGTCCCTGGCATCATTCTTGGTCTATTATGGAGAATTTTATCTTTGCAGTTTATTTCTAGAAGCTTGGCATGATTTGGAGAAGAGAAGGGCGTATTGCAGAAAGTGGTTTTCAATGTTTGGTGGCTCAAATCATCATAGATTGAGTTGATACATCACCATCTTGGTAGCATTGGCCCGATCTACAGTCGGGTAGATTTTGATGGTATTCGTAGGCTCCTAGAGGGGAGAACGAATTCCCCTTGACTTTATCAAACCAAGAGGGTGCCAATGATGAGAAGTGATTTTCAGTGGCCGGAGAAGCCATAGGGACAAATAAATCACTTTTTAGAGGTAAAAAGGCCAATTAATTAATAAAGTGATTTAATTAAAGAATAATAAAAATAAAGTAAAATTCATTTGGAGGGAAAAGGTGAACAGAGGGGATAAAAGAGAGATAGGGGCCTCTATTCTCTCATTATGTTGATTATCATTTTGATATCTGGCTTCTTGCTAGAGAGCCCATGATACTTGGGGGTTTTGAGGGTTTTGACTGAACAAACCCTAGAGATCAGCTCGGTGGTGAAAGATTCCACCTTTCCTGATCCAAGCTTGGCCAAGGAGGTGAAAGATTCCTCCCTCACCATTCAAAATAAATTTCTATTCAATTCAGATCCATTTCAGTGATTCATTTGTTTGCAGGGGCAAATATTGCTTGGAGGGGCGCATCTGGTAGTGGAAATCTTCATATTTTGGGGTTGTATCAATTTCTACTTGTTGGGATCAAGTTATATACATCTTAGGTGAATTATTTATGAGGAGATTGGCCAATTCATTGGTGGATTGAGCCTCATCTTTAGCTAGGGAGAATTCAGACCAAGCAGGGTACATATCTTTTCATTGGGGCCATCCTTTGTTGAAGAAATTACATATTTTTGGAGCATTTGTTAGAGGGGTTCTATTGGGAGACTCTTTTCCTTTCTTTGGCTGCATTTGGTATGTATTTTCCAGCCATATATCAGCTGTAGCAAATACATTTCAAATCTGGAAATTACCATGTGTTGGACAACCAAGTGCATATTAAATAAAGCAAGGGTTTGAGGTACTATCTTATGGTGTTTAATAGCTATTAGTTTCTGATTTATTTGGTTATCATTGCATGTGTTTTCCTTATATATTACATGAAGAAATATGGGCCAAATACATCATAAAATACACTTAAATGAATGCTACAACCATTGCACACAAAGTGTTTGACAAAACACTTCAACCAACCAACTGCAAATAAACATAACAACAAACACAAATTCAAAACAACCACTCAATGGGAAGGGTTTTAGGTGTTGCATATGATGTGTTTGACATAAACGTCATCCGTTAAACTTGAGTTAATTGGGACAACAAGTATTGAAGTGATTTCAAGGGAGTTGGGAGCTTGTATGTCAAGTGTTTGACGAAATTCCTCAACCACATAGATCTGATTTTTACATCAGATTTGGTTGGGAACACTACAATGGTATCAGAGCGAATTTCCTTCACCAACCAATGATATAGATTGATAATCTAAAGGAGAGATGGATTTTGTGGATTTTGCACAAGAGATCATATATTGTAATAAGGAATATTACTCCCTTAGTGAGACATTCAGGGCTCAGGTAACATTCCAACAGTTTGTATCCATCAAAAATCCTAGGTGGAGCAAAGATGAGGTTACACATTGGGCCAAAAAGATTGAAGAAATCCACTATTGGAGCAACATAGTAGATGAAAATAGAGCCAAAGAAGGCAAGGAGGTAGACACATCACTACTAGCTAGTAGATGGAAGGAAGCACATATTGAGCCTACACCCATTAGGAGCAGGGAACTTTGCTACAGTTGCAAAGAACCTTGGGAGCCAGATCACAGATGCAAGGGTAAATGGAAGGTGCACATTATTGAGGTGCACTACGATAGTGAGGATGAGGAGATGCATGAGGATGCAACCATAGATTCTTATTTAGAGCAGTCAGATGAGGCTAGTGACTCCTATGCATCTGATGGACAGTTGGATGGACATGATGATAGCGCATGTTCCTTAGTTTCCCTATTAGACAGTGTTGAGGACTCAACACTTCAACATAGTGGTGACACTTGTGAGGATTCAGATGTGTTAGCACCTGGTATGAGGTCATGCATGGGGGATACTATTCCTCCCATGGAGTTGAGCATGACATAGTCCTTACCTTCTCAAACATTTATGATAGACATGACACAGGAGGATATCAATAGCATTCTGGAGGTGGTAGAGGAGCCTTGTGTAACATTTGAACACAAGGGACATATGGATCTACAGGCCCAGGAGGAGAGGCATGGCTTGGATCTAGTTGAATATATACATACTTATCAGTATGAGGAGAGGGGCTCACCTCTTTTGGTGAGTCTATTGTTAGATCAAATTGTGGAGACCGACAACTTGTTGGGATACTCACTTCCAGGACTGGTCTATAGTGATGAGGATGCACTCCTTATTGGTCAAGATGCCCATATCTCATGTATGGACACATCTGTATGGGATCTAGGTGCAGATGACATTAGAAAAGTGATCCCACAGGAGGATACCACTGCTCATACAGGATACAATGCGATTTAGACGGAGGTGACAATTGGTGATGATGTGTAGTGGCATATAGGAGGACTCAGTAGCACAGAGGACAATGGGTAGTTTAGTGCCTTATCTTTTGAGGAGTGTGTTGTTGGGGATTCCATTGTTGACACTAGCAGTGAGAGGCATGAGGTAGCACCTCAGTGGGATTGTGATGAGGATTCACGACACTTGGCAGGACAATTGAGATTCAGTGAGGACATGATCATGGCATCGACTAGATCCATTGATTATACACACGCATTGGTGGCAAGTTATTGTTGGAGGGCCTTGATAGCACATGATAGTTCAGATGAGGGGCTTGCCATTGATGACTTCCATACACTCAGGGAGAGAGTGACTGTGATGAGGGACGAATACCAACAGTTGTTGATGGATAGAGATTACCTATTGGAGGTTGACGAGATGTATCACAGGGCACTGGGGGAGGAAACTGAGGTGGATCGACTCATTCATGAGTTGGCGAGCACACGGGGATTCTTGGAAGGCACACAAACAACCCTTCGAGAATCAGGGTCCTTATTAGAGGATCTCCTTGATGAGACTAGTTGGGGATCCACTACATCTATCTCAGTAGAGAGCTAGATGTTTACTACAACTACTTCGCCATAGGATGTTGGTGGGTTGGTAGAAGAGCACCAGTTGATGGAGGTGCATGAGGGACACCTAGGATCGCTGATGGATATGGAGAGATGTGACCAGGAGACGTTGGAGGATATCTATGTGTCATAGGGACCACCATTCATGAGGGGTTCTGAGACAGTTGGTCTTACACATACACCTGGGGATTCTAGAGCCAGGGGCAGGTATGAGGACACTTCCATTGGTGTTTTAGGATTGGATGACATCCATATAGAGGTTGAACCAATAGTACACCTTGGATACATCATGATGCCAAAGGATATAGAGGCTTGCATGAGTATACAGGGGCATATGATGATGAGAGATAGTTCACAAGAGCATGCAGAGGTGTACAACGAGATTTAGGGGGATGCATTGGATTGCATTGAGGAGACACACTTAGTGGAGCATGGAGATTCCCTCCCTTGCAACAATACATAGTTCTGGGAGATCACCTTCATAGTAGCAGCAGTTGTATGAGTGATGATGGAGGGAGAGTGATTGACCAACGGTTTGTGGAGTTACAGACTGTTGTACCTGATGGTTGGATTTTAGTGATGAGTACAGGCGATTATTCACCATGGGTGCCAGTGGATGAGCATTTGGTCAAGTTCTTGGGATTGACCAAAGTCTATGATACTTTCCAGTCCTACATACAGTTGCAGTTATTTTTGTTATCCTTCCCTGATACTTTCATCATAGACAACAACATAAGGGGGAGATAGACAGTGACAAAGAACATGGAGAGTTGGTAGGAAGAGACCACCTGACTGGAGTTACTGGATTATATACAGCAGGATAGGGGTGGTTCATCCGACACTGTCATCCGAGGCTTGGGGCGTGATGGAGAGCATCCTCAGCCATGGGACAGAGTATGTTCCAGAGATGGATATAGGTTCAGAGTCTCAACAGGATGAGGACTGGGAGCAGAGATGGACAGATGCTTCTGATGAGATCTATGAGGTCAGTTGGCAGGAGGTATGGTCGTAGCAGGCAGCGTCAGGGATCTTGAGGATCGTACATGATGTACCTATGGTTAGAAAGCTTGACCATTTTAGGACTCGTCAGCAGGACATAGAGAGACTCTCCTTGGGGAATCTCGATGATGATGTCATGAGACACATGGGGGCATGTTTGGTATGTCAGCATCATGAGTCAGGGAATGAATTCTTAGCCACCCTTGTTTGAATGATGAGTTGGGAGAGTATGCTAGCTTCTCTCGACCCTGGGGCACAAGAGATATATAGTAGGGTACACATCATAGGGATATTGTTGGAGCATGGGACTATGCAGGAAGCAGTATGGATTGGCAGGGAGGCCGAGTTTAGTGATTATGGATGGGACAACATGACTTTCAACATACTTTGACTAGAGGTTTATAGTTTTGTGGGCACCAAGATACCTGGTATGAGACCTTCAGAGCTATGTGATGCAGGATTTGGTGCTCTTCTAGAGTGCATGAGGGTTTCAGAGACTTGCATGATTGATTCTTTCCATTGCTGGCGGTATTTGAAAGAAAGTCAAGAGGAGTATGCTTTGTTGCACGATGGATCTCCTTGGTTGAGGATCAGATATAGCAGTAGATCATCTTCTTGGTTGGCAGGGGGTCTGGCTTCTTCTAGGGATGATAATTGGGAGATGGATTTATGTGAGAGACTCCTTGATGGAGGGATATTATATCTACTTGTTCCATTGATTGACGGTCTCCAGGAGATTCATGGTTTTGGTATCTTATAGGACTATACTTCACAGGGCACTGCAGTTCGCATATTGATATGGGATCTAAGGATTGGAGTGCTTGGTAGTCCAGAGTTTGATGGAGTCAAGATCCAAGTAGAGTGGTTGCTTGGGGAGTTGACCGAGGATCGAGTGCACACAATCATTCTACTCATCAAGAGCATTTAGGTATCATGTATGTTGAGCACTTGGAGGGGCCATGTGTCAAGGAGAGCTTACTATAGGTCACATAGGTGGATATGGGATCCTGGTATCATATACAGATTGATCCAGTTATTTCTTGAGGACAAGAAATATTCTAGCAGGGAGGACTTTAATGTCCCCATTTTTGGACATTATTATGTTACAGAGTGTTATGCGTACCAGAGTAGCCAAATGGGGGTGATAGCGAGTTCAGGAGTTATTGAGGGGTTTTATTGGGTTTGACTTGCATTGTTCATCATATTTCATCATCAGGATCTGTTCCGCACAACTTGGCTTTTGTTCTGTTGCATTTCGATGATTTTCGTAGTTTTGAGTTATTATGGGTCATATTTTAATTAATTTCACTAAGAAGGTCATTTTGGGAATAATTCTTGGAGAAACCTCTTAGTGTAATAGCTCATCAGAATTGGGAGGAAGAACACTACATGATTAGATGATGAGAAGTGACTTTTAGGGGTCGGAGAAGCCATAGGGACGAATAAATCACTTTTTAGAGGCAAAAAGGCCAATTAATTAATAAAGTGATTTAATTAAAGAATAATAAAAATAAAGTAAAAGTCACTTGGAGGGAAAAGGTGAACAGGGGGGATAAATGAGAGATATGGGTCTCTATTCTCTCATTATGTTGATTATCATTTTGATGTCTGGCTTCTTGCTAGAGAGCCCATGATACTTGGGGGTTTTGAGGGTTTTGACTGAACAAACCCTAGAGATCAACTCGGTGGTGAAAGATTCCAACTTTCATGATCCAAGATTGGCCAAGGAGGTGAAAGATTCTTCCCTCACCATTCTACATTAGTTTCTATTCAATTCAGATCCATTTCAGTCATTCATTTGTGAGGCAGGGCAAAATATTGCTTGGAGGGGTGCATCTGGTAGTGGAAATCTTCATATTTTGGGGTTGTATCAGTTTCTACTTGTTGGGATCGAGTTCTAGACATCTTGGGTGAATTATTTATGAGGAGATTGGCCATTTCATTGGTGGATTGAGCCTCATATTCAGTGAGGGCAAATTCAAGCAGGGCACATATCTTGTTATTGGGGTCGTCCTTTGCTGAAGAAATTACATATTTTTGAAGTAGTTGTTAGAGGAATTCTATTGGGAGACTCTTTGCCTTTCATTGACTGCATTTTGCATGTATTTTCCAGCCATATATCAGCTGTAGCAAATACATTTCAGATCTGGAAAATGTGTTGGATAGCCAAGTGCATATTAAATAAAGCAAGGATTTGAGGTACTATCTTATGGTGTTTAATAGATATTAGTTTCTGATTTATTTGGTTATCATTGCATGTGTTTTATTTATATATTACATGAAGAAATACAGGCCAAATACATCATAAAATACACTTAAATGAATGCTACATCCACTGCACACAAAGTGTTTGACAACACACTTCAACCAACCAACTACAAATAAACATAACATCAAACACAAATTCAAAACAACCACTCATTGGGAAGGGTTTTAGGTGTTGCATGTGATGTGTTTGACATAAACGCCATCCCTTAAACTTGAGTTAATTGGGGAAACAAGTATTGAAGTGATTTCAAAGGAGTTGGGAGATTGTATGCCAAGTGTTTAACGAAATTCCTCAACCACATAGATCTGATTTTTACATCAGATTTGGTTGGGAACACTACAAATAGCCACACAAAAGAAACTATACATGAGAAACAAATTCTAGAAACAACACCACTTGAAACACAATTTATTTATCACAGTTCTGCGCATACATAGATGTATCTCGCCCAAACCAAAATGCAGGGACTTTACCACCTGTACGGGTTCGTACACTCACAGGTTTCACTCAGAGCGTCCGTACAACAAAAATGTGATTACAATATAACTGGATTTTACCTTAATCTTCAGCAAAAACACTGATAAACAAAATGTCTCTTCTATTTTTAGACCTGTTATGATTTCCTTTCTCAGCTGGTGATATGTATGGTCCATACGGTATCTGTATGGTATTCATACCAGTTGTATGGACTCCTTTTCCTGGGAGTTTTGTTTGCTTTACTTACAAGTGGCCCTATCTCTGCCTCCTTTCCACTGCATAGCCTCCTCTTCTTGCTTTGCTAGGCTCGACTTGGTCTAGTCATTGACCCTACTCGACCCTCCTTTCTTTATCTCCTGGATCCTGCCTGACCCTCTAGTGTCGGTTTGACTTAACCCTGTTATCAGATCTCCTTAGAGGCGCCTCTCTCTCTTAAGACTTAGTCGCCTTCCTTGACTTGAGATGTGATGAAATGAGGCCTCCTAGGTTATTTGTAACCCTAGCCTTTTCTCTCATGCAATCCTGACCCTTGGATATTCTTATCAAGATCTTGATCTAATGGTGGGAAATTAATCAAGTATTGAAACAACTTAAGTCACATTCAATGGTTGTGACTTAATCTCAAGTTGACTTGAGTGGTCCCTACCAATATAGTGTTGTCTAGACATAATTTGGGCTTCTTCCACACTACTAGACACCCCTAGTGTGGAAGTATCTGCCCGAGCTACATAATCTAACACTCCCTCTTTGCAAGGGAGGTAATGCCACTGGAGCTGCCTCCTCCATGATCCACATCACTGTGAGTCTCTCCCTCTGAATCTAAGAGACCCATCCTCTCTAAGTCTGGATACTCGATCTGCTCTGCTTGGTTATTTCCGTTGTCATCTGTACCAGGATCATCTGAGTATCCCCACTCCTCTAGTTGAGTTCATTCCCACCATGTGGGTCTGTTGAGGATTTCTTCTTGTTCCTTTAAGCATGATATAGCAGACTCACTACTTTCCTCTTTGAAATTATAGATAGGTTTTCTGCACAACGTTTATAGGCCATCCTCACTTATTCCTATCATCATAGGTGGTCCTCATGTTTGGTTTCTAACAAATCAAATGTGTACACCACAGAAAAATAAGCTGACACCATAGCCTTGATGTTCTAAGGTCAAGATTGAGAGCACACTAACTCTCATGCTTGGTACATAAAGTACCTCTGGTACCTTGAGAATCCTGCCTGATTCTATCTGTAATGATATTGTCCCTTTTCCTTGGATTGCCACCATGCTAGAATACAAAACACACTTCACGAAGCTTGAATCGTGGGCTGTGAACTCCTGAAGTGCAAGTCTTTCACCTGTCATATGACTTGTGGCACCACTGTCTATGTACCATCCTGTCTTGGTCCTATCCTTTGCATCCAAAATCAAAGTGTATTCATCTCGGAATGTTCTAGAGAACTCACGAGCTGTTGCAGCCAACTGTTTCTCTTCTTCCTCATATTTGTCCTTGATGTTTGTTGAGGTTGCTACCTCCTTCCTTTTTCCTTTTTTACCATATCCCTTCTTGGCTTGAGAGCACTGGGCTAGAAAAATGTCCAAATTCTCCACACACATAGCATTGGACATGTGGGAGGTCTTTCTTAGGTCTCTCATTTGTGGATCCTCCTCTAACAGTTGTTCCTCTTCTTCCTCTGCCTCCCCTCTTGGAGGTGAGAGTGATATTCTCCTCCTCTTCCTCCTCATTCACATTTTTGCCTCTCTCGATCTCTTCTTGGCAACATTTGTTTCATAATGTTTCCCAATATGGTATATTCTCTCTAGCTACTACCCCTGCAATGAAGGAATCCCACTCCTTTGGGAAGCCCCTTAAGGAGAAATGAACTATCTCGGATAGGGAGAGTTTTACCCGCACTACAAGGATTTCATCTAGTGGTTGTTTCACTTTAGTGAGGTAGACTGTAACGCCTTCCACTTTAGACATATTTGTGTGTTGAAGTCTCTCTTTGAGAGCCATGATTTTGCTCTCATGATTGGCTTCAAATAATCCCTGTAGATGTGACCACATTTCATGAGTTGTTTGCTTCTCACCAATGTTTGGTATCAGATGATCCTTCACTCCATCTAGAAGGATCCTCTGAGCTCTGATTTTTAGAGCATGGTGTAATTCTTTGTCTTTATCATCAGTGGGGATTGTGGTTTTCTTCTCAACAATACCCCATACTTTTCTTTCTTGAAGGGCATTCTTCATTTTGTACTTTCATTGCACGTAGTTGGAGGTATCATCAAGTCTATCCTCATATTTGAGGTTTGTATCCATCTTGCTACTTAATTTCAGTCTCTTCTAAAAACCTTTCTCAGTACTTCCAATGGACGGACTCGTACCAACTCTAACTTGGTCCCTCTTTCTCTGAGCAAACCGACCTTGCTCAATCCTCTTCTTTTGCTTCAACTTAGAAGGTACGACCTCCCTTTTTAATCTTCTTCTTTCCTTGTCTCTGTTAGTACAAATCTTTTTAGACCTCTTTTGGGGCTGTCAGAAATCGAATCTTATACCATGAAGAGAATAGATTATATATTTAATTATCAGATCTAAGCTACAACCATTGCATTAATAATATTTGGAACATCCACATAAAAGAACCTATACATGAGAAACAAATTTTGGAAAAAACACCACTTGAAACAAAATTTATTTATCACAGGTCTGTGCAAACATAGATGTATCTCGCCCAAACTCAAATGCAGGGACTGTACCACCTGTACAGATCCGTACACTCACAAGTTTCACTCAGGGCAGTCGTACATCAAAAATGTGATTACAATATAGCTGGATTTTACCTTAATCTTCAACGAAAACACTGATAAACAAAAAGTCTCTTTTATTTTCAGACCTGGTATGATTTCCTTTCTCAGCTGGTGATCCATACGGTATTTGTACCACTCGTATGGAATCCTTTTCCTGGAAGTTTTGTTGGCTTTACTTGCAGGTGGCCCTAGCTCGACCTCCTTTCCACTGCTTAGCCTCCTCTTCTTGCTTTGCTAGACCCAACTTGGTCTAGTCATTGACGTTACTCGACCCTCCTTTCTTTATCTCCTGGATCCTGCCCGACCCTCTAATGTGTTGGACAACTAAGAGGGGGGGGTGAATCAGTTGTTACCGTGCTTAAAAAATTTATGCTTCTTTTAAACTCTTTGCAGAAACATTGAATGGTGATCACAATAATGCAGGGAAATAAACAATGGCACATTCATCATCAGTCACATATATGAGAAACACGGAGACAGATATTTCCCGAGGAAACCCATACAGGGTAAAAACCTCTTTTTCTTTATATGATAAGTAATAGTTACATTCTTTACATTATCATACATATGAGAACCAACTCATAATGAGGCTACAACCTCTGTTTTGCAAGCTGCA
>SNQJ01S0227422.1:14535-24960 GCA_010110895.2 Picea sitchensis | reverse complement strand
TTTTCTTGTTGTAAGGAGAGCAAGCTTGTGAGGGTCCAAGAGCCTTCCCTTGGAGGAAGAAGGGACTCATAGTCCCCTTTCTTCTTGGTTCTTTGATTTCATCAATAGATCAGCCTAAAAACATTGGTGATATTGGTCTTTTTATGTTTATTATCTCTATGTTCCTATGCTTATTATTTTAGTTTGTATTAGTTTAATTCTTGCTTATAGTTTTGTTTTTCTTTCTCTAACTCTTTACTCTACAACTGTCATGCTCAACAACACCCAACTGGGCATGTAAGCACCTCTTATTTTCTCACCAAGGTGACGAAAAGGGTGCAAACAGTATGAAACAGGACATCTGTAATTTTGTAGCTGAATGTGAGGTGTGTCAACGCAACAAGGGAGAAACAGTCAAATCTCTGGGCACACTACAACCACTTCCGATTCCACCGGCTATTCGGAAGGATATCTCTATGGAATTTATTACCGGCTTACCCAAATCAGGGAATAAATTAGTCATAATGGTGGTTGTGGATCGCCTTTCCAAGTATTCTCATTTCTGTGCTCTTCAACACCCATTTACTGCATCCACGGTGGCTCAACTTTTCATGGACCAAGTCTTCAAGCTTCATGGCATGCCGCACTCTATTGTTTCAGATCGTGACCCAACTTTCACAAGCAATTTTTGGCAAGAACTATTTAAGCTCCAAGGCACCCAATAACATCTTAGCACATCTTATCATCCCTAGACTGATGGTCAAATGGAAGTTGTCAACAAGTGGTTGGAAACATATCTGAGGTGTTTTGCTTCTGAAAAACAACATCAGTGGGTTCAATAGCTACCCCTAGCCGAATGGTGGTACAACACTTCCTACCATATAGCTACTTGCATGACTCCTTTTGAAGTAGTATATGGACAGAAGCCACCTTCAGTTCTCTCATACTTACCGGGTACCTCTAAGGTCCAGGCGGTTGAACAAAAACTTACAGTTCGAGAGGATATTCTTCGTATCCTTAAATAGAACTTGGTCATGGTACAAAATCACATGAAGAAACAGGCAGATCAAGGTTGTTCTGAACGCCAATTTGCAGAAGGGGATCAGGTGTTTCTGTGACTGCAACCATACAAGAAAACTTCCCTCAAGGTCGAGCATTGTTAGAAGCTAGCACCCAAATTTTATGGTCCTTATACAGTTCTCAAATGTGTGGGACAAGTCGCATATTAGTTATCTCTGCCTAGTCAGTCGAAGCTACATCCAGTTTTCCATGTTTCATTCTTAAAGAAGGTGATTGGAACTCGGTGCCAAATTCAAACCAACCTTCTTGAGTTAGCTGAAGAAGGATCCATTTGGCTATAGCCAGAAGTAGTTTTGGACCAGCATGAGAATCACCTGCATCAGTGAACCATCAAGGAAGTGCTAGTCCAGTGGAAAGATACGAATCCAGTAGATGCCACTTGGGAACCAACTACCATTATGCAATAGTTTCCTCATCTCAAGCCTCAAGGACAAGGCTATTTTTAAGGGGGTGGACATGTTAGGGTCCTAACTCGCACATAGGTAGATTAATATATTCAGATGTAATAAAGGTCAATATTAATAAGTCCTTTCAATAAAATAGAATAAGGTGAATGTAAGAAGACCTAATAGAATCTTCCACTTCTAGAAGGATCTTCCTCTAGATGCTTCTCTTGATAGACAGTTTGTATAAATAAGGGTCGAGGGTATGAAAACCCTAGCTGGGAGATTATTGTAACAAAGCACTGCTCGATTGGAGGTTGCCCCCTCAAAGAGGCCTGTGAACATTTCTTTCTGAATCAATGTGCTATTTCTATTGTTGTTCTTATATCATTTATGTGTTATTGTGGATATTATGCTAGATATTTTACTGTTATTCTGCCATTTCTAGCATTTTATTTTTGTTCTGCATATTTTATATATCTGGTATCTTGCATATTCTCAATATGGAGAGGAAGAGATGGGTTTTCGACTTATTTACTCTTCTTAAAGGTATTTGGCATTTCGTAGTCACGTGTCCTAGTTTCTATGTCAATGTTACCTTTCATCATGTATACATTCACGGATGAAGGATTACTCAAAGACGGAGGGGGTCCTTGACCACCCCCTTCCGTGATTGAGGAGGCTTGGGTTAGGTTTTTTCCATGTGGAAACAAGTTCGTTAACACAATATGTTATTGTTGTGCCAATAACTTCTGGGCCTCCGCAAGCCGAGGGAATTGATGTGTCGGGTGGTCCTCCTTGCAAAGATTACAAGGATACTTCGACTTATTATTTTTAGTGTCACCCCCACCAATGTTATTGATGGGTTTATTATCTTCCTTACCCTTCTTTAATTGTTTCTTATTTTAGTCAAGTTGTTGGGTGGCCTTTTGGTTTGTTGTTTGCACACTGTGTACATCCAACTTTTGGGTAGGGTGAACAGTCGAATCGGTGGTCTGGTTGGTCGTTGTTTGTTGTATCGAATTTTTTTTCAATTGATTTGAAAATGGATCGGTGGGCTTTGTTTGCGCTGAACCAATAATTCCATCGGCATGTGGTCCAGACCTTTGTCTGGTCTTGTCAATTATTGACCTCGGTGCATCTGGAAAAATTTCGTAAAGTAAACTAGATTGAGAGTAAATCAGATCTAGCTGTTGAGCTCTCATTATCACATCTTCCTCGAAAAACACCCCAGACGTTGCAACGTCTTTAGACAACTGGGGTACCAAAGACTTAAGGAACCACTCTAGCAAGAATGCTGGTGGGGCTGGTACTTTTATCAATCTCTTTCGACGTCTCCATTCTCAAATGTGATCTGAGATATGGTTTGTCTTTGTCTGCTCAAAGTTGTCCAGCAATTCAGTGTCGACATCATATCTCACAGGTAATTGGAAATGGTTTAAGAAATCCATTTCCAATTCACCGAAGGAATAATATCGTGAGTGGTCGAGCTCGATGTACCATTTCGTAGCAGTCCCTATGAGAGTTATTTAAAACAATCGCAATTAGACGAAGTCGTCTCTCAACGAGTTGGATGAGCACCATAAGTGGAAGGTAGTCACATGATCGCTAGGATCTTCATTAGGCTTGGCTTCGAACTTTGGGATGTCCGATGGGAACTTGGTCGGCATAGGAGGCCAACTCGGATCATGATAGATGGGATTGTTTAATAACTTGGTCAATTTTGGTAAGTGCAGAGTTGCCAAAAACGATATTTTGGGTTGTGGATTGTAACCAAAGAAAAAGGAGCCTGGAGTTTGACTGGCACCAGGTTGCCAGGAAAAGTTAGGTTGTTGGCCAGGGCTCTGGTAATAAACATGGTCGTGACCAACATATGAATTCTGCACATGTTGAGACATCATCGAATGATTCTCGTAATAGGACATAAAGGGTTGGGTTTGCGTCGCATTCGAAGGATTTTGGGAAGGGTTTCCCCCTACCGATCTGATGGGCATAGTTGTTGAGACTTGCCTGAGGTTCCATTGGGTATAGAAGGGGTTTCCCCCGATCGACATCCTTGACAAGGGAACTGATCCCTGCCATAGATTCCAAGGTCCCTGTGAGGAAGGAATTCCTAAGTTTTCCCCCTTTGCAGGAATAGTACCTTGTACAGGATGTGGTAGTCCATAACTGGGGTTTCCCCCGACCGAGATGGAAGCTGATGAGAAAGCATTGTTACCAAACACATCAAACAAAGACAAAGATGTCAAACCAACCGACATGTTATAAGAAGGGATTTCTTGACTAACTACTCCACATGAGTTTACATTTGGCCCAGGGGAGTGTTGATGAACATCGTCGAGCGAAGGGGATGAAGGAGGTATATGAACCTCTCCGTAAGGGAAAGAGATATAGGGAGATGATGTGCCCCCGATAGATCCTTGTAGAGGAGCGTTGGAAATCCCTGCCCCTAGACCTAAAGTTTGAAGAGTGGAGGAGGAAAGCATAGTACTTGTACCAAAGCTAGGCATCATGTATGAGAACGGAGGGCCTGTCGCACTCTGAGTGAAAGGAGAAGTGATTGTTGATATAGATAGGATTGGACCACTGCTCGAGGTAGAGGCAGTCGAGACCAGAGTGGTTCGGACTGGAAACGGTTGGTTAGGAGGTGGAACACCCTCTATAGTGACACCCATGGAGGGAATATGAGTATTCCCTGAAGAAGTAGCAGGGTTTGCTGCCATTGCTGATTGAGACACTATCAGGTGCTCATAAGGATAAACCTGTACGATGACGGGTGTTGATAGATTAGTGTTCGGAGGTTCGTACGGACCAAGATCTTCCACTCCAAGGTCTGAGATGGTTGGCTCCTCCAGAATCAATTGTTATTCTCTTGAAGATGGGTCAGGCATAGTTTTATGTAACCCGGTTGTCTCAAAAGACCCTTGCTAGTCTAGTTTTCTCCTTAGCGGTGGTGGGGGGGGTTCGAGGTCAACTGACGACAACCCAAAATCCTTTTCTATCGGCGGAACTCCTCATCCTCCACTATGTGATAAGATCAAAGACACACTAGGGATATCTATAATCATTTGAAAATCAACACACACTAGAAAAAGTTCCTATGAGATAAAACAAGTAGTCACTAGCTAGTTGGAAGAATAGTTACAACAACCATCACTAGAGAAACTTACCGATGCAAGTGCAACTCGAATACGGAAGCACCCTCTGGGTATACTCTACAAAGTGTGGCCCGATGTCTGCCCTAGGTACCATGGTATACCCCCGCAGTCACCTATGTAAGTCACTAGAATGATAGGCAACTAGGTTGTGAGTGCGCTAACGGTCACCAAGCGGGTACAATCGATAGTCAGGTGGACCGCAATGATCAGGGTATCAAGCCCGAAATCTATAAAGGGTATCAAAAGCAAGTGTTCCAAAATATGATTGAGGACCTTGAACAGATTCGAGATCCATGAAGATTCGTGGAAAATGCGATCAACGAAATCCCAAGATAAGCCCTCTATATGCATTCCCCACTACGCTTGGTCTGGCTTTGGAGGGGTTATCTCTGCTACCTTTATGCACACATCCTTGTGTTTATCCCCTGTGTTAGAGGGGGGTCCCGGATAAATTTCATGATACTAGAATTTTAACACTCCCTAACACAGACTCTTATGTTTTTTTTTGCAGCCTTGAAGAGTTTCTTCTCCAATCCTAAATCAAGGCTCTAGCGTAGACTAGTTGATGGACCCTACACACATAAAGTCTGGTTGATTTTAATTAATCGTTAATTTTAGTGGTTGTCTTAAGTCAAAGGGAACGAAAGTGAAACCAATGATGTTTTTCAGAGATGAAAGAGAGGAGAATATAATGAAACTAGAAACAAATTACTTCTTCACAAATTCAAATTTGCACATTCAAACTCTTTAACCAACTTTTTAAACTTTTTTTTTTCTAAGATCTTTTAACAAAAAACTCAAAAAAATATTTCACTCAACTACGAGCTACTTATTGTCCTAAGTCAATCAACCAAGAACTTAGAAAATAAATCTTTTTCTTGATGATTAATGAAAACAACCAACTACTTAACCAAACCAAGAAATAAAAGTTTTTTTTTTTATTGTTTAATGCTTAAAAAGAAAAAAGGGAAAAATGTCGACAAGTAAAGACCAAGAAATGAATTCCAACCTAAGTGAAGATCGCAAAGAGTTACTGACAATAACACACAAGCTGATTGACGTAGAATCTTAGACTTGTCTAAAGACCCTATTACAGAAAAATAGAGGAAAACTTTTAATGAAAAAGAAAGCTATGCTATAATCAAACCTAAGCTATAGACTGCTATGACAGAGACCCAGTCTAGATCAAGAAAATCCCTGGGAAGTATGACTCCTGATAGGGAAGAGGATGAATTCCTCTTCTAAACAAAAAAATATCAACAGGTACACTATTGACAGTTCAACATCCAACGTATGTATGCCGGTTGTGCAAGGTCAGGGCGCATATGCATGTGTTCAGGCCCACTATAGGCTGCGTGCACCTCTGCAACTCCTCAAAAATTAAAAAACAAGAAATCAAGAACTGGAAGAGAGTACTAGTATTGAGAACTAGAATCCCTTGAAGACACAGAAACTTACTTTGACAGACAAAGATGAAAGGAAACTTTGTTAAAACCAAGCTAATCTAAGGTTATACCTAGGCTATAAAATGCAACAACAGAGACCAGAACTAGATCCAGAAAACCCTTGAGAAGGATCACTTCTGGCAGGGAAGAGGATGACTGCCTCTCTAAAACAAAAACAAAAATTGAACTCAGGCACACAGCTAACACTTTATCAGCCAGCGTATGTACGCGGGTTGTATAAAGGTAGGGCATGTATATATGCGTGCAAGACTTTTACAGGACATGTATACCTCTATGACTTCCCAGAAAAGAAAAAAACAATCAAGTAATGAAAGCAGGGAGTACTGGTATGGAAGACCAGAATACCTACTAGCTCAGACTCTTGCAGAAACTCAGAAAAAAGGTAATAAAACCAATTTAAAACACCCAAAAAGTATCCCCAAAAACCCTAGATAATTTCCCTAGTATTGTCGCCAATTCTGTTGTGGGTGGGAAATCCCCCTATGAACTAGAACTAAGAGTTTAGTAATGCATGCAGAAAATAACCTTCGAAAGTCTCCTACTTTTTACTATTATCCCAACATAGACCCCACATTCATGCATAAACACAAGGATAAAAGGATTCGATAACTCTACCTCGAACTCTTTGCTCGATGTTGATCCTTTTGCATTCGATGGCTCCTTGACTACAAGTCTCCTCCCAAAGCTAACCTGCATTCACAAACAAACAAACAAATAACTACGAACATGCATATCATATATGAATTAGTGGGTTAGAGGTTCCAAAAATAGAGACCAAATTGAATATCGAACACCTCATATGGCGGGACGGGAAAAGCAATTCTTTCTATTAACCTCACAAAAGTCACTTACAATGGTGAGATCGGCTACTGCTATTCGAATCTGGTCCTGGGATCTTCTTCAACTATGCACCAACCGCTTCCACATATGCTTCTCCTCTTCAGTTCTCACACAATGTTTACAAAAGTTTGGGGCAAGGGGAATACAAAATCGGGTAGATTTTCATTACTATTATTTTCCTCCTCCAAATGGGACCCCTACCCCTTCTTTTATAGGCTAGAAAGGGATAGGTATTTGGTTGATTGATCGTCTATGGGCGGTCAAACAGTTTAGGAAATTTACTCAAAAATATGTGTTCCATCTGCAAATTTCTATTTTTTGTGCTTTTGTAGGTATACGCGGGCTGTAGTGGGTTAGCTAGCATATACACGTGTGCAGTAGTGGAGAAGGGTGCGTATGCCTTCAAAAAAGGTGTTTTTAAGAAGAGTTTTTTAGTAGTGGCTCAGAAAAAATGGAAAATGAGATGGCCTGATGCCAGGTAAGCATGTCTGGTAAAAATTAGGGTTATAACAGGTTCATATTTTTAAGGTTACCAATAAATCCTAAAACTATCGGCCCTTATTGCAAACCAAAAGGCAACACAGTACACAAAATGCATTGTGTAGTCTCACCCGAGATAGCTTTAAATGGGTGGTTGTAAGACTCAGGTGTTTACAACCTAGGATTGAGTATGAGATAGGGGATTGGCATTCAGATCCATTAATTATGATTTGTATTACGAACTACTGTTATTCCGTTTAATACTTTGACCTCGTGCCCTCTTTTATTGATAACCCAACAACAATTACTCAAGCAATACAATAATAACTCATTCATTCATTCATTCATTCCACACAACATTTAACTACCAAAAATATAACAATATATGCATTCATTCATCACATTACATAGTTATTACCATGGTTCACCCCCCCTGGGTAGTTCTGTGATTCTCGCGCCTCGCGCTTACAACTCTCCTCGGATGGGTAAGATCTATGTGAGGTGAACTAGATCGCACTAGGATCCACAACCTGCAATCTAATACTCATGATCTACCTCCTCTCCTACTTTAGCTCAATCTCTTTACAAAATAGTGCATCTAATAAAAAACATTCCCTACCATATCATCTTCTACAAGAATGGAAAAAATAATCCTACCTGAACCTCTTTGAACTCCTCTATGATACCTATGTATCTCTATTTATATATATTGGGCTCTTCATCCATTTACACAATAAATTTACAAAAACCCTAACCCTACTATTGTTAGCCTTCCTTATTTGCATGAGTGATTTCCTTCCTTCCATCTATCGCCTCCTTCTTGCATGTGTGCGTGTTGTGCTTCTTACCAGTTTTCGATTTCCTCTTGCACTCTTCCTTTCACACGATTGATCTTCCAAATGTCATTCTTCTTTGTGCACACTTTCTCTCCCACTTCGGCCTGCTGCCAACAGGCCCCCAATGCTGACATGTGACTCATTCCGAGTCACCTAATCTTTTTTAGCTACCTCGATCTCCTTGGTGTTCGTCTGGAATTTTTCCCTTGGCTTTGTTTCTTTTGTCAGTGCCTACGCGGTCTTCTCCTTAATGGTATCCACTACCTGAACTGCCACTTCATCGCTCAGTAGTCCTACGCATTATTCCTATGTCTATGCCATCTGTGTTCTATCTACTTCTACCTATGCGAGTACTTCTACTACCTATTCCTGTAATGGTTCTATTTGATCCTGATGCTCTTGTTTTTGTGTTTGTGCAGTGATAAGTTCTTCCTGCATCTTCTTCAACTCTTGCGTCCCCTTGACACATTCTGGAATTGGTATGGTCTTTTTCTTCTGTTTAATTTCTTGGATCGCTGCATTGATCCTTTCCTCTTCTTCATCCCATCGTTGAACATGTGGATCCTCCTCTAGTCTTGTCCAAAGTTGTGCTGCTTTGTCGAGAAGGTCAGCTATCATACTAACCTTCTTCTCCATCTCCTATATGTGTGTTGTTACTGCCTGCCTCCTTTGCTCCCTTACTACCGGTGGAGTTGTTTGTGTTAGGTTTTCTCGAAGATCCTCGATATCCTTCTGGTATCAAGCAATTACCTGCGTAATATGGTCGATATTTTCTATGGTTGGGAGTTCATTTCCTTCCGCAGTGTTTGGAAGTTTCCCAAAACTTTCTCCCACTCTATGTTCCAATTTTTTCCTGCGTTCCGTATCCTTTTGAGTTTTGAATTTGGCCTGCTCATACTATTTTTCTAGCACTTCTCATTGCTTTGTTGCTTTCTGTAGCTCAACTAATTTTTTATGAGCCCGAGGCTGCATCTCGTGGTCGACTCTAACCTACAATTTGTGCAGTTCCCTTGATGGCATCCATGTCAGGACCAATTGAATGTGGTCCATGCTATCCTCGATTTCTAGGGATAACTAGGAGATCATGTCTCAAGGCCCACAGGTCCTAAACATGGAGTACCGAGAGCAGGATTTACCTGAGCATGGCCCTGGAGGGCCCATCCTTCTTCTTCTTCATTAGACTTGTCCTGTCAGTAGTAGTAGCATCCATCACCTTCGTCTTGGACTTGTATCGGAGAAGACTCTTGCTCCATGAGGTAATTAGTCCAGGTATCATGGTATGTATCATGTTTGATCATTATAAATTTCAGATATATGCATCAAATTCCTTTCATTTCTGACGACTGCTTGGATCTTACACTAACCCACTTGACCATGGTTGGGGGGATTAACGAGGTACCCTAGAAATCTTGTATCCATAGGTTTTAGTTAGCCACCAGGAGGGATTTTGAAGAGCCATTGTCCGCTCCCATCATATTATCATTTTTACATCTTATCTCCCATTCATTTATCCCATTCCCCTAGTTCGGACATTAGGATGACCTATTTTTGGGGTTACACTTTATCCTGTGGGAAGAAGGGGCTAAAGTCCCAGGGGGTAAAAGAAGCTGGTAAGAGATAAAAGCCATAAAAATAAAACCTAGATATGTCTCGCCTAGGGATCCCCAAGAAGGAAATAAAAGGCCTCTCAATAAGAAACAAGAGGGACCTGAAGAAAAATAACAAAAACAAGACCTAGCCAAGAGGATGGGGGGTCTCATCACGAGCTAGCCCATTATGTTCATAGGTACCTAGCAGTATGAAATTTCCATTATCTAGTTACCACGCCAGGGCAGTGACCTTTTGTTGCATGGCGAAGGGAAAGGGGGTCTCATCATGAGCCAGCCTTATCATCTCTGTGAAAGTACTCATGGGTAACACTGTCAACTCTGGTCACCACGCCAAGGCAGTGTCCTCTAGTTAGACCTTGAAATAAAAGGAAAGAAAAAGCAACAAATAAAAGAAAGAATAAAGGCAATAAATGGCTTGGAAAGAATTGCATCCATGACAGGTACAATTCGCCTCCTACAAAGGCACCCACGGATAATATTCACCCCTGTCTTTCACTATGTCTGGACATCCTTAAACCACACCACCTCATATTACATGGCTTGGATGATCTCCTTTGGAAACTTTCTTCTTCTTATGGATGCTGGCCCAATAG
>SNQJ01S0227422.1:0-14525 GCA_010110895.2 Picea sitchensis | reverse complement strand
CAGACCAGCTAATACATTGGTGATATTGGTCCATTGTCATTTATTTTTATTTTTGTTCCTATGCTCATAGTTTCATTTAGTTTTTGTTTAATTCTTGTTAATAGCTTAGTTGTTTTCTTTCTAACCTTTTACCATACAGCTGTCATGACTAGTAGAGCCCAACTAGGCATGTAAGCACTCACTTTTTGCTCATCAAACGACGAAAATAGTGCAAACAGGTTTTATGCATGCATTTGATAAAATTAATGATGAAATATGATTGACATTGCTATGATCTCGAGGACTAATGAGCCCATGGAGGGAAAGTTTTTTGATGTGTAGGACCACGCTTGACGGACAGGTACTAGGTGGACTGGTACACATGGGGAGATTATTTGTTCGGACCTCCATGGGGCTGAGAGCCCATCAGATGGTTGTTGGGACCTCATCAGGGGTAGAGACAAGACAATGATTGGTCGAGCCTTTGCACGAGAGAAGAATAAGGACATTTTCATCCAGGACACCTTGGTTGAGCCCATCCCTAGGGGGTTGACCCACTGCAGGTGGAACATGTCCCTCTGTTGACCTAGGATGTCCTCCAGAGATCTTTGATGTCACCTCCAGCGCATGGCAGATTTATAGGACAATTTGGCACATGTGGCAGAGTTTGGAGGCCCAGAAAGGGCCAACGTTTGTCATCTAGTGCTGTGATTTTCCCTAAAAAGGGCCAACGTTTCCCTCAAATGGGTTGGACGTCTTGCGAATTGCTCATTTAGGGTTTTCTTTTAGCAGTTTAATGTAAAACATTATGATTTTTAGTTATTAGCCTTGTCGGTTGTTTTAATGACCTAATTTTAATTAAAGGTCATTAGATGATATAAATTGAGGATGTTTTACCTCATTTTGATAACACGATTTCACTCACACTTGTGAGGTCTGATTTTTGCGCCCTTCTTGGGTATATTTGTTGCATACGTGAGGCACACTTTCTATTGGAAGGATATTTTTGGCATTTTATGGAATTTCTCTCAAGGAAGGTTTACAACTAGGGTTTGCTTATGCTTCTCTTCATGATATGTAAGTGAATTTTCTTACAAAACTTCTTAATTGAATGGTTGTAGGTGTAATTTCTTGCATTTTCTTATTATATTGCTGATTTAAAACCCTAGGTAACAAGCACACAAGTAGGTCATTGTTACATGTCCCCTTAGAGAGAGATCTTTTCAGCCATTGAAGGAAAGAGATAGAGCCTAGCCTTTTCTACACTTGTCTTGCCTCCTCCTTTGAGCTAGCGTTGAAGTTTATAGGTTGAAAGAAGGTGACTTCCTAGGCCTAGGTTACCTACACCTAGGGTTTTAAAACCTTGTCCCTTCAACACTTTCTCCCTTAGACTTATTCTTTATGTTAGCCGTTTTGCCAAATTGACCTAAAGAAGGAGAAAAGAGCACGAGGCCATGCTTAAGAAACACCGGAGTGAGCCTCTTTCCCCTAAGGTTTTGATTCTAGGGCTTTGCCTTTGCAACACTCTACAACCCTTCCCTCTATTCTTTAAGCCTTCATCCTTTCAAGACCTTGTGCCCTTATATTTTGACTCCATATACCCTAAGGCACTGATATTTGACCTCCAACGTTGAAGTTTTAGTGTACAAAACATTTCTCAAAATCTTTAATTTTGAAACCCTAACTAACAAAACTAACCTAATTAGGGCTGACATCATAGTTGGATATCTCATCTTGATGCAACAAAAGTTGAATATAAGAAATTAAATGATTATTTGAAGCATTTATTGAGCAAATTGTTGATTGGATATATAGTTGGCTTGATCATCTCTATAGATATTGATGAATTGATGGTCTTTCATAGCTAATTGATAAAATTTTGACTTCATTTTATATCTATTGCAGTACATTGCTTGTTGAATAATATCAGATAGTCATTGAAGTACTAACCCTTTGAGTTATAGCCTGCATATATATATTGTGTTGTTGTTGTCTTGTTCCGGGCAGGTGTTTTCAATAGGGCATATAGTTCATTTATTGGCTGATTAGCCAGACTGTCTGACTTTGGTGGTAACCTGTGAGGAGGGAACTCTAAACTTGACCTTATACCTTTTGCCTCTTCAAACCCCAAGTTGTCAGGGACGTCTCCCCTGGGATAACCTCCCTAAATAGAAAGAACCTCCCCATCGAGGTGACATTGGGTGGGGAAGGTTCCTATTACACCAATTTGATATCCATCCTTTAGCCTATAAACTAAACTACAAACTAAGAAATAACAGTCCAAATCCTTCAGTGGTGTATGTCCCACTATTTTATCCATTTGTAGCATGCTCAATTTTATGTGGACCATTGTGTTTGTGTGTGGCATAGGGAGGGTTGGTTCTCTTTCTTCGACCTCCACTCTTTCGTTGGTTTGTGTTTTCGACGACTCTATTCCTCTACTGCTAGTTTCTCTCTAGGCCTCTCTGAGTGTCCTGAGGAGCTGTCCCATTTTTGCCAGCTCTTTTTGTAGATTATCCCTGTGATGTGTTGTGTGGTCGAATTCTTCTACTAGACAATCCTGGACCATTCTAGCGATCATTTCTCCATCGTCCTCTATGATCGTATAGTCTGGTGATGCTCGTTGTGCCTTTGATTTCTTGTGCGTTCTTGCTGTCTGTACAACCGGTCTCTTAGTTCCCCCTAGCTTATGTGTGATGGGGTTTTGGGTGGTCTTCTACACTCCCTTAGCTTGTTTCAGTTGTTTTTTGGTCTCTTTCTACCCCTTCTAGGTTCCTATCTTCTTTGACCCTTTGTTTTCCTGAGTTGGCTTGTTTTGGCCCATCCTTGGTTTCTTTAGCACTGGGATTTGCGGAGGTTGTGTTTTCTCCTGCGTTGCCTCTCCTTCTACGGGTTCTTCTGGTACTTCTCGGGGAATGGATGGGATCCTCCATTCATCAGGACATTCACTGATGACCATGTCTAAATCACCTTTTTTGATGCAGTAGCGCATCGGTAGCCACGTTTTATCTGGATACTATCTTGGTTGTATCCACATAGCTTGGCATGTAGACTATAAGTTAGCGATGTCCCCATATCACACAGTAAATTCTGGTGTTATTCTCAATGATCGGCTAATAGCTTCTTGTATGTCTCGTAGGTATGCTTCAAATATGATTCCATTGTCCCTCTTCTGTTTGGCATGTAGTCCAGATCTCAATACTAGATATCTGGTTCCCGCTAGCTATGGTCTAGTACAAAAAACTACATACTCGGGTTCCCGCCATCCCATGAAGGCTATGAGGGTGAAAAACCATGAGTAATGGAATTCTGTGTTGAGTTCCTGCACTTCCTTGCAATCCACTTGGAAAAAATTTAACAGATAAGGCACCCAGCTCACGAAGGCGCCTTCTACGCACTGAGCTGCAACTGCAATGACTCTTGTCGGTACTTCATCTTTGCGGCATTTTCTTAACAATTTACAAGATAAGATCTTTGCGCCCAATTGTGTCTCTACATTGTTGATCCATTTGATTATAATTCCTCTTGTCCCCCTAGCGGTGCCATATTTATTCTTCATTTCCTCTGCTAACGCTTTCTCCTTGGATTTATCGTCCAAAATCAGTGCGGGATCCATACCCCGGCTGGGTAGTCCTGTTATCTGCGCGATAATATCAACAATTATGGGGATAGGTTTGTCCAACCATATATCCCCTCCATGCATGACTGCTAATAGTTTATTAACACATGCTATCGCATACTGGCCTCTACCAAAGTGTGGGAGTTTCAACAACCCTAAAATTCTTGTTTTGTCCAGTCCAACTACCCACTGATGTGGATGGCTGATCGTTTCTCCAAGTTGGTTGACCACTATATTCTGCATAAAAACCCTTGGCACAAGTTGTGGGTACCTACTTTCATCTTTGATTTCATGGTCGGAATACTTGAGCTTCCCGATGTGACCTAGTAACTACGACTCTACTTGTACTCCCTTTGGTATGTGTGGTAGCACAATTTATGTTGTTGACTTCTTGCGAGGTGATCTCAGTATCATAACTCTGTCTTCCTACTATGGTGGTTGGTAGGAAGTTCCAACAGATCTTGGTTGCTTCCTTGTAAACCATTCTGTCCAAGTTGAGGTAGTTCCCGTGGTCTCTTATATTGGGTGACCTAGGCTGGGTACCTGTGACTCGTCCGGTTGCCCCTCTAATACTCGATTCTATGTTGTGTCATTACCTTCCACTGCTGGTTCGGTTCTTTCTGGTTTCACTTCTTGTTGGGGTTCCACTTCCTCGTTCTAAGGTTCCTACACCACTACTAGTGTGTCCTCTTTCCATTCCTCTGTTTGTGGTTGAATCTCCTCCAGTATCGGTGTAGATTTCATTGGTGATATCTCTGGGGATGGGAGATCATCGATATCGACGATCTCTGGTTGTTGCGGCTCACTTTCTTCCAGTGGTCCTCATGGCCTAGTTTGAACTCTGGTCGGTTTGGTGGTCTGGCCTGGTTCATCAGACTTTGGTGGTGCCATAGTGGTGAGTGTCGAACGTCTGCTCACTTTAGAAGACTGCGGTGAGCTATGTGGTCTCACTCTATTCATTCGATTTGTTGTTTCCTTTTCTCTGTTATCCTTTCTCTAATAGAAAAGTTGCTTCCGTGCTCATGTGATGTATGGGCTTGTCATGAATCTTGTCGAGGACGCTTCCTCCATGATGAAATTAATGCACCATAGCTATGGGTTGACTGCATCTACGACAGTTTCATACTTTCCATTATGCTTATCTTGTTGTTTCCAGTTGGCATGTTTAATGTGACGTTCCATCATTCCTTGTCGTGCTTTAGTTTCACTTAGTGTTGTCTTGTCATCCTACTTTTGCCGACTTTTCATTTCCCGCTCATTTGTATTTGGCATGTAACTATTTCTCTTTCCTTTACTGCATTTGTGTTTCGAGCATCCTATGGATTTTTTCATCTCTGGCATGCTTCGCGCTTTTTTTTTTTTTAACTGGGCAGTGGTTTGTCAACTATCCTTGTACAACTTCAGTCGTCTCCCATTGATCATTCCTCTAAGGTATGCACCTGCTAAATATCTTATTTGTACATCTCCACCCTCTATTACATATTTGACCTTGTATGGTCCTAACCAATGCATTCTCATCTTTCCTGGGTGCTGAAACGATTTGTTGTCATAGAGAAATACTAGATCTCCTTCCTTGAAATTCTTCTTCTTAATGTGTCGATCGTGTCATGATTTGTCTCTAGCCTTCTACACTTGTCGATGAAATCCTGTTAGGATTCAGTCTTCCTCCATTACTAACAATTGGTTTAGTCTTTCATGTATCGCACCGCATTCTGTCATTTGTGTGATAGCAGCTACACGTAAGCTGGGTACTAAAAATTATAATGGCACTACTACTTCTTGGCCATAGAAGAGTTTGAATGGTGTGTGCCCTGTCATCATTTTTCATGTCGTCCTATACGCCCATAATACTGTTGGTACTTTGAGGTCCCATTCGTCTCTATTGACGTTACCGATCTTTGTTAGTGCGTTCTCTAGAATTTTGTTGAAGTCTTCTACTGTGCCATTCGCCTGTATATGATACGTTGTGCTTCTCTGGTGGCGAACTTCAAATTATTCGAGCATCACGCGGATGGTGCTATTTATGAAATAAGTGCCTTGGTCACTCATCAAAACTCTTGGGCACCCAAACCTAGTAATTACTTGTTCAAATAAGAAGTGTGCAGCGGTCTCTGCACCGCAGTATTTTACTAGTGTGGCTTCCACCAACCTTGTTAGGTATTCCATCGTGGTGATGATGTATCTTGCCCCTATTATTTTGGTTGGTGGGTTAACTAGTCCCACAAAGTCTATTTTCCATTTGTCAAATTCCTGTAATGTCACTTGTGGTCATAGCAACATCTCGTCCCTTCTGTTGGGTTTGCCTACCCTTTGACAGACATCGCATCCCTGATAGTACTCTTTCGAGTCTCTATGAATCATTGGCCACCATAATCCTGCATAAAGTACCTTATGCGCAGTTGAGTTTCCTACATAGTGTCCTCCTTCCAATCCCTCGTGGGCTTCTACTAAAATTCTTGGTCATTTGTGCTCTAACACGTACCTTTGTAAAATGTTATTTGCGCCCCTTTTATATAGATGTCCTGCAATCAGTTGATAGTTGGATGCGTGAAATACCAGGTTCTTCTTCTGCGTGGTGGCATAATATTGCGGCGTGGTACCTTTGCTCAAGTATTGGATGATCTTTGCGAAGTAGTCATCAACAATATGTACTGAGAATAACTTTGCATCCAAAAAGTTGTCTTCTAAGCTCGTGGGTTCTTCTCCATTTGTGGCCTGTGATAGGTGGTCAGGTCCTGCATTCAGTTTTCCTAGTTTAACTATTACTTATAAGTCAAATTCCTAAAATAAAATTAACCATCGACAGATTCTCCCCCCCAACACTGGCTTGTTGACTAGGTATTTTAGGTTTGAGTGATCTATAAACATCTTAAATTTTTTTCCCAATAGGTAGTATCTGAACTTCTGAAGTGCGTAAACCATAGCTAGTCATTCTCTTTCCGTTGTGTTATAATTTTGTTTTGATTCGGATAGTTTTCGGCTTGCAAATACTATCGGGTGATCAAAGTCTATTGTTCCTGGCTGTGCTAGGATAGCTCCAAGTGCCATCGCCGATGCATCTACATGCACATGGAATTTCTTTCCCTAGTCTGGAAATACTAATATTGGTGCAGTGACCATATTTTCCTTCAGGGTATCTAGACCATGTTGACACTCGTCATTCCATTGGTACTTTGTATCCTTCCTTAGCAGTTTTTCCATTGGTGTTGTGATCTGTGCATACCCTTTGATGAATTTGTTGGGTATGTGTTATATTCTTTGCATGTGTGTGTGTGGGCACATCAGATATGAAAACTGTGTTTGACGATCCCTCTCATCAGTGCTCTTTCATGTGTTCCAGGAACTTTCCTAGGGGGGTCCCAGGGGGGGCAGGTATGCCCCCCCCTAGTTACGCGCAACGCCCCAAATTTTGTTTTGGGGTGTTTTTTGCTATTTTTAGCGGTTTTGTAAATTAATCCTGGATTAAGGGATTAGGGTTTGGTATCTACGGAATACCTAAAAAAATTGTATATATTGTATGGTGAATGGTGAAATTCGATATAATGAATATAAGAAAGGTTTTCCCGGTTGAGGGTTTCCGGTATAAAATCTCTGTGTACTCAATGTATGAGCCATTGATTAAATTTTGCCTTTCTTAAGAATCTATATGCATTGATTTACTTTGCAGGTTTAAAAATTACATGTGGTATTAGAGCTCGTTTTTGGCTTCAGAGGGACACCTTTTTTGTTGAGGGTTTGGCTCAGTCTTGATAGATCAAGTTTATATTGGGTCTGTGATAAACCTGGGTTTAGTGGGAGCTTTTGCAGTGGAGATTCGAGTATAGAAAGAGGAATGACGAGCTCATCTAGAATCGAGATAGAGAAGTTCAACGGTAAAAATTTTAACCTTCTTGTAGACAAAGACCAATGGATTGTTGTGGATCATGGTACACAACCTATTGGTACACCGTCTACTAGCACACAGGATAATGGTACACAACCTACTAGTACACAAAATACTAGTACACCAGCTACTAGTATGTCAAAGGAAGATTGGGAGAAGTTGGACAAAAAAGAAAGGAGTACTATTCGACTCTACCTGGTAGATTCGGTGTTGTTGAATGTCTCAGGAGAATCTACAACCAAGGAACTATGGGATACGTTAGGGAATTTGTATCAATCAAAGTCCCTAGTAAACAAGTTGTTTCTTCAAAAGAAGCTGTATCATCTTAGGATGGAAGATGGAGATTCTGTGACAGAACATATAAATGCCTTTAATACTCTGGTAAGTCAACTTGGGTATGTTAATATTACGATTGCAGAAGAAGATAAGTGTATTACTTTGTTATGTTCTTTGCCAAACTCTTGGGATAATATGGTTGTAGAAATAGGTAGTACCACTCAATCTACATTGAAGTATGAGGATGTAGTTGCATCCTTGTTATCTGAAGAGATGAGGCGAAAATGCATGGATGGTCAGAGCAAATATGCTTTATTTGTAAGAGGGTGTACCCAAGATAGGAACCTTGGTAATCCTTCAGTGTGGAGATCTAAATCTATAGGTAGATCTAAGTCTCAAGGGAAATCTTTGAGGAAATGTTGGAAGTGTGGTAAAACAGGGCATTATAAGAAACATTGCAAGTCTAAGAAGGTTGAAAAACCAAAGGGATCTGATAGTACCTATTCCATAGAGGAGAAAACCTCCACTGAAGAAGGAGGTGATGTTTACCTAGAATATGCAAGTACACATGTAGACCATGATATATGGTTGATTGACTCAGGTGTGTCATACCATATGACTCGTCACAGGGAGTGATTCTCTGAATATGAAAAATATGATGGTGGTGATGTATTCCTAGGAGATGACTCGACAACAAAAATCTTGGGACATGGAAGGGTTAATTTGCTGCTAAATGATGGAAGGATTAGAAGACCATGATATGGTTGATTGACTCGTGTGTCATACCTTTCATAAGGACTCGTCATTGTGGAGTGATTCTCCTAATAAGGAAAATATGATGGTGGTGATGTATTCCTAGGAGATGACTCGACAACAAAAATCTTGGGACATGGAAGGGTTAATTTGTTGCCAAAATATGGAAGGATTATAACTATCCCTAGGGTTCTACACATTCCAGAACTAGCCAGGAGCTTAATATCCTGTAAGCAAGTTGGGTGATGGAGGAGGGAAAACTCAGATATTTGAAAAGAACACCTGCAAGATGGTACGAGGAGAAATGGTGTTGGATGAGAGGGGAGTTCATTGTGGAACTCAAGACAAGTTGTTGGGAAGAACTTATACTAATGGGTGTAACATTTATGTTGTCCCCGAGCGTGATAAAATGAAGGAGACAAGACCAATACTATCCCGTAAAAGAAGACCATGTTGTGGCATCAAAGACCTGGGCATATTGAGAAATGGCCTTCAAACACTACATGGTAAAGGTATGGTTGAAGGTATGTCTAATTTCACTCCTGGATTTTGATTTCTATGAAAATTGCATATATGGTAAACATAATCGGTGCAATATTCCCTCATCCGCGCTACAAGAGCAAAGGGGATCTTAGAGTTGATACATTACGACTATGTGTTCTTGGCTCGCTCCTCGCTCCATCACTAGGTAAATCTCTGTATTTTGTTTCATTCATAGATGATTTTTCAAGGAATTCACATGGATTTATTTTTCTTAGAAAAGAAATATGAGGCATTTGATAAATTTAAAGAGTTTAAGGCTCGTAGAAAATCGATAGAGAAGAAAATAAAGGCATTGAGAACAAAAAATGGTGGAAAATTCTGCAGAAATGAATTCAAAATTGTGGCAGCGTGGAATAGAAAGGCGTAAGACTAATTCCATACACCTTTTGAAGCATAATGGATCGGCGTAAAGCGATGAATAGGACACCGATGGAAAAGAGGACCATGCCACGTACCGGGTTAGGACAAGAATTCCGGCATAGGTAGTGGTACAACATGTTACCTAGTCAATCGCATCGCCTTCATCGGCGTTGGATGATAAACTCCACATGAGGTAGTATGGTTTCGAAAGAAACCCTCTCTTCAACATCTTAGAGTGTTTGGTTGTGATGCTTTATGTACATGTTCCAAAGGTATGTCGTGGCGATGGATAATAAAGTATGAAAGTGTATCCAGATTGCTATAAAGATGGTGCTAAGGTTATGTTTTGGAACCTAGGAAACCAAGAAAATCTGTTTACGCTTGAGATGTTGTTTTCTGAGAGGTAAAAGATGTGTCTAAACAGAATTCCCACCAACGCAAGATGAACCCGAGAAAATAGAGACTTGAGTTGATGATGCAAAATATGAATCATCCAAAGAAGAGGAATACAAGAAGAAGAAGAAGAAGAAGAAGAACCCCATACCCCAAGTATTGAGGAGATCAGTTAGAGATAGAAGGATACTAGAAAGGTATAGTCCACCGATTTTCGTTCCAATTTTTCTTAATCTATTACTAATGATGATCCCGTAACTGTGTGGAAGGTTGAATCTGAGATTAGTAAACTCTGAAGAAGGCCACTGAAGAAATGGAATTTTTTGGATAAGAATGAGGCATGGATATAGTTGAGCTGCCATTGGAAGAAAATCGGTTGGTAGCAATGGTTGTTCAAGAAGAAGTTTAATGCAATAAGGTAAAGTGAGAAATACAAAGCTCAGTTAGTGGCAAAAGGGTTATTCCCATGTAGAGGCAATTGACTTTGGTGATATTTTTCCCCTGGTGCTTAGTTAACTTCTACAGATTTCTTTTATCTATTGTTGTTTCTTTGATCTTGAAGTGGGAAACAATGGATGTGAAGACAACATTCCACATGGGATCTCAAGAAGAAATCTACATGAAGCAAAATGGGCTTTGTAGTGAAGGAAAGAAAGAGTTGGTTCCAGTAAGATAAATAAGTCACTATATGGTTCTGAAGCAATCACCTAGGATGTGGTACCAAAAGTTTGACACATACATCCTCGATTGGGATTTGTAGCTGTGGTTGATTAATCGGTATATTCCATAGGTGTTGGTAATCACTTCATTTATGTAGTGTTGTATGTTGATGACATGTTGTTGGTAGGAAATAACATGGATGTTATCAAGGAGGCACCGCAGTTTATCCTCCAAATTTGACATGAAGGATCCTCTGATGCTAACTTCATTTTGGGAATGGAGATTAAAAGAGATCAGGCAAACATGAAACCTCGGTTGAATCAAAGTAAATATGTTGGAGACAATATTGCGCAGGTTTAATATGCATGGAAGCAAATTGGTCAAGGTTCCCATTCCTTTAGGTGTAAAGTTATCTATAGATCAGCGTCCCAAGACACAAGAAGAAGAAGAGGACATGTCCCATGTTCCATGCCAGCAGTAGTTGGTAGTTTGATGTATGCAAATTGCCTATACTAGACCATATATTGCACATGCAAGGGGAGTTTTGAGAAGGTATATGTCAAACTAGGGAAGGAGCATTGGACAAGAATAGGGTCTTAGGCATCTTCATGGCAACAAATCAGCTATGGATTGTGCTACCAAGCAAGACCGAGATTAGACAGAGACATGGCTTTGTTGATGTAGACCTGGATGGAGATATGGATCTAAGATTTACAAGTGGGTATGGGTTTAACCCATTTGGAGGAGCAATCATTTGGATGAGAAAAGACGTGATGTAGTGGCACTCTCAACTACGTAATATGAATACATGGCAGCCACTTTCATGCAAGCAAGGAAGCAATATGGTTAAGGTTATCAGGCTTAGGTATTGGGTTGGTACAACAAGGCTGAGATTAGATTTCAGACAATCGAAATATTCCTCGAAAAGAACCCAACTTATCATTTGAATACAAAGCATATTGATGTTCAAGATCACTTCTAGAGAGACATGGTTGAGGAAAATAAGGTATTGCGGGAAAAGGTTGACACTTTGAAGAATGTTGCAAATTCATTGAGAAAGTTTGTGAGCACAAAAAGGTTCTCTTAGTGTAGAGTAACAATGGGCATTGTTTCCTTTGATTGTTGACTATAATCCCCTCGACCCCCTTTATGCAAAGAAAAACAACAAGTAGGAGAATGTTGGTATGTATTATATTCTTTGCATGTGTGTGTGTGTATTGCCGATATGACAACCCGTCAATATCCCTCATGACTAGTGCTATTCCATGTGCGCCTTTGGGGATCCTGTAGCCGCATGCCCGGTCAATGCAGGTAAACGCTTGGGGCAAATACCAAAATTTGTTTCCTTTTGGGTGGTTTTTTCTATTTTAGCTGGCGAAATTAATCTCGGATTAAGGGATTAGGTTTCATATCTAAGAAATACCTAAAACATTGTATATATTGTATGGTGAATGGTGAAATTGATATAATGAATATAAGAAAGTTTCTCCTGGTTGAGGGTTTCGTGATATAAAATCTCCGTAATTGTAGCGAGCCATTAATTAATTTTTTGTCTTCTTAAGAATCATACATGCATTGCTTCACTGCATGTTTAAAACTTTACACAGAATTTTCATAGTATCATGTGTGTCCTAACTTCGCTCGTAGCTGACAGACTATTTTCGGTGCTGGTAACTGACGATGACTGTGATCTTTGCCGGATCGATCAATAACCCTTTTTTGCATACTATATGGCCCAAAATTATTCCAAACGGTGTTTCAAATAAAAATTTCTTTATATTTAGCTTATTATCCGGACATTGTTCACATCGCTCTAGCATCAGTTGTGAAACTTCCACATGTTTTTTCAATAAACTATAGACCGCTCTACCGCCCGTGTATACTTCTAGAAACCGATGGATGAATTCTTTAAATGCTTCAACCACTACCCTGGAGAATATTGTTATTGGTGCATTATTCGGTACAAATGGCATGATTGTATATTGGTAAGATCCCCATTCAATCACAAACATGGTCTTATATCTATCCTCCTATGCTATCTTAATCAGATGGTAGCCTAAGAATCCATCGCTGAATGAGTAGGCTTCATGTCCCCATACATTCTCCAACACTTCATCCATGAGAGGTGTAGGGAATGGTCGTAGGTAATATGCAACATTCAACTTCCTCAAGTCAACGAATATCCTAACTCTTCCTTGTTTCTTGTCTTGTACGACCATCGGGCTTATCCATTCTGATTCCTCGACCGGTTCTATGGCGTCGGGTTTTGAGCATCCTGTCGATCTCATTTTTTAACTTTCTGTTTATATATGTTGTTCATTATATATGGTCGTTGTTCAATCTGGCCTCGCTTCGTGTCTAAGAGGTATCTTCATCTCTCCCGCTTCTCCCGCTATTCCTTCATCTCAAAATGTTGTAGGAAACAAGTCACTATATTCGTGCAACAACTATGTGATGCTTTCCACTGTTGGATCATCCCACAATATCCAATGTTGGCCATATTGGGATGTTAAGTTGTTCTGATGTTAACTATATTTACCTTTATTGGTGTGGAAATAACTTCAGATTCTATGGGTGGTCCTTTCCACATCTCTTTTCTCCTCCGGCTTCTTCAATCTAAATGTTGTGCGGGTCATCTTTGTCTGGTATTTCCTCCTCAGACTGATAAGATGACAATAATTCCTTGATTGTCTTTATTTCGTTGTTGTTCTTGGTAATAAATTAGTATTTCTCGATTCTTCAATGAATATGACCTCCCGATCCGCTCATGCCACATCTATGTTGGGGTTTTCATGCTCTCAAATGAGAAGGTGATGGTAAAGTTCATGGTAATGTCGCCCATGTTGTAGTTCCTCTACATTACTTAATTCCTGATTTGTATACCAATTTGTTGGTATGCCTTCAAAAGTATGAATAGCGGTGAGGCCATTCCTCCTGTGGTGTCATTTTCCATAGTGTTTTACACTACTCCAAGTGTTTTGTTGGTGTCCCTAGTCCTTCATATCTATGTTGTTTGTTATTTTTATGTTCTGCTCCAAACCTTATGCACAATAACAACTTACATTGGTATCGGGCCAGGATATCTCCCTTTGTGTGCTCTACCATCTTATGAGTCCGCCTTGAGGCAACCAGCATAGTAGCCTCTGCTTTCTCTAGTACTTCATCTTTATATAGTGTCAAGAATGTTTCCAAATCATTTAGTCCATCAAACCGGGTTGGTTCCCCGATTTCTATGCCTATCCACCGTATCAGTAAGTAGCTTTATTCTTGCACATCTTCCTCATAGATAATTTCATGTAGTCTATGCTACCAGCAGTTTTATAACCCAGTGTCTGAATCTGTTGTGTATGAAGTAATATTGTGCCAACTGAGTACCCCATCTGCATTTGGTTTTACTTAGTCCTCCTTACGCGCAATTGTTCTATACAACTGGCCAATTTCCTCTAGTTCAAGGAAAGTGGGTTCTACGAACCTCTCCCCTTCTGACGGATCTAGTGGTTCTATGACCCTGTAATCTCCGGATTCAAATGTCATTTTTCTTGTCTATAAGTTGATTATGGTTTGGTTTTCAAATGCCCAATCCATACTGAGTAGTACGGGGTACGGTGTTGTTCCATCTACTATTTCATTGACTTCAAAGTCTACCTTAGTGCGCACACCATCAAGATGTACTATTACTCCTTTCATTCTCCCGATTGGTAGGACCCTATGTTGGTTTGCTAGTTTTAATTGGACATTGGAATATACCAATGTTGGCACTCCCATTCATTGCCAGGTTTTCTTGGGTAGAAGATTCACTTCGGATCCTAGGTCCAATATGATATCTCCCATATTGAAATCCCCAATGTTGGCATTCAATCTAAATTCCCTACTTGTTCTTCTTCTTATGTGTAGATGATTGACAATTTTCGGTTCTAGATTTTGTTTCGTCTCGCTGCTACATTTCTCTAAGACGTTTTTCAATATTTTCACAGATGAAGGATCACTTAACATTTTGATGCATGACTGCAAAAAGTCTTTGATAGTACTTACCTATCCCTCAGGTGGCATTTCGTTGTT
>SNQJ01S0227420.1:0-14526 GCA_010110895.2 Picea sitchensis | reverse complement strand
ATGTACAACATATTCATTGTCTTCTTTAGTTAAGTGATATTAATTATGTTCCCTGTAGAATATTACTTTGCGATCATACAAATAAGAACTGCCTAAGACCATTCCACATTCATTTAGTGGCACCACATCACATGTTACCTCATCTACAAACTTTGATGAAATTGCAAACTTTAAAGTGCATATCTTTGTTATGTGAAATTTATGATTGTTTCTTATCCATTTAAGTGAGTAAGGTTTATGATGTAGCTTAGTTGCAAATCCCAATTGTTTAACCACTTCCTTTGAAATCAAGTTAGATTGAGATCCACTATCTATCAATGTGTCGATATTAGTATGTTTCATTATCACCATTATATGAAACAATTTATTTCTAGAATCATATCCGTCACCAATATTACCTATCAAACCAACTACTGTGATTTTAGTCTCATAACCTAAATCATATCCCAAGTTTGTTGGCCGTGTTGTTGTTGCAACTATTTGCATCTGTTTCCTTTCTTTGAACCACTTTGATCTCTTGTCTGGGTGCAATTTCCAGCAATGGTCATCATCGTTCCTTTCTTTCTTGCAATTCTTTTAAGAGATCTTCTCTTCCTTTCTTGTCACTGAATTTTCTTTATTTCCATTCTCCTTTCTTTTGTCTTCTCTCCTTGAAGACGATTCCCCGGATACACCAAATCATGTTTTCCCTACTTCAATGTATGTTTCTTGAATATAAACCTCATCAATATTAGTAGGTCCAAACATAAATATAGTATTACGAATATGTGCAGGTAAACCTCCTATATACTTCATAAGAGTTTCTTTTGTATGTAATGGAATATTTAACATTATTTCCATCTTACAAAATTCATTTGTGTATTATTGAATTGTTTTCCCTTTTCTTAGTTTAATACTTTGCCATTCAATTAAATCCTTCTAATTATAACCCAAAGGATAAAATTGCTTTCTAAGTGCAAAAACAAAATCTTGCCATGATGGAAATACATTACCAAGTTGTTGAGTACCATGTTGCAACTCACTCTGCCACTAGATGAGTGTTGTGTCTACAATACGAAGTGATGCCAACTTGATTTGGGTTTTCTCATCCTTGATTTGTTGCAAAATGAAATAAAATTCCATATGTCTGAACCAATTATCAAGCCTCTCAACATTGACTTCACCATCATACATGGGAAATTCAAATTTCACATCAAGATTAAGTAAATTCATATCATGTTTATGTTTATGGGAATGTTTTAATGTGGTAGAAGTTACACTTGTACTTGAAGAAGAATAATATGATGGAGATTAAGGAGGTGAAGGAGGTGAAGGAGGAGGTTTAGGAGGATCATCTCCTTCTTCACTTTTGTCTTTTTTTGAATATTCCCCATGGAAATTCCTCTTCCATTCCAAGTAATCCTCATATAATACCTTTACCATCTTAGACACAATGGATAAACTATTTTGCAACTCTATCTCGTTCTGAGACATTCCTTTTTCCAATGCCATCTCCTCACTTTGAGAATTCCTCTTTCTTAATCTTATAATCTCAGGATCCCCTTCTACAAGCTCACCTTCACCATGACTCAGATTTTCCCTAGTAATAATGAAAACTCAAACAACCAACTATCAACCTGCTCTGATACCACTTGATCCGAAAATGATCTTTAAATACTTGGTCAAGTTTTAAGCATGTGTTCAATTACCAATTAGGAATTAAGGAAAGAAGAAGAACTTAATGAGATATTATAGCAACCATCATAAATAAATGGAGATCAAAATATAATCACAAAGAACAACAAACCATAACAACAAAGTTGTTAACGAAGTTCGACAAGATTGCCTACGTCTTCGAGCCTTTGTCTCAGTGGGTGAGGCTTTCTTATTTCTTTTAAATGCTTCAAAATTACATCACAAATATATCAAAAGGATTATAAACTGGTCTTTCTGTTTTCTTCTCGACCTCAGGAATCCAACACAACTGACGACACTGAAAAAGGTTGAGTGTAGCTCCCATAATTGACCTCCAAAGTTCTCTTCCTCAATGGCTTCCCTACATAAAAATGGCTTTAAGCTTCACAAACTCATCATAATTATTTCAATATGAACCTCCTGGTATGTCAAAAACCTATGATTTATATAGGATTTTAGTTGGTGATCCTATCCCAACTTCCTCCCAAGATCTAGCCTCAAATTGGGCAAAAAACCCTTTATTACATGCTACAAATAATTAAAAAATCAAATTATATAGCTTAAAAACCAAATTTGAAAAATATCGGAGCACAAACCCTTTCTCTCGGGCCCCTAGTCATATGGGTTTTTCCATATGGATGAGGGATAGGCTTTGGCCCTAGTACTCCGGTCAAGCCCCTATACTCCTGGTCACATGGTGGACATGTGCCCTGGTGCTATCCTCTCGCGCCCCCACCTTAGCTCCTAGTATATAGATCTAGTCACCTGGGGTGTCATGTGTCCTCGCATTGGCCCCCACCAATCAAGGCTTATCACTAACCCCGTGCCAACTACAATTTAAAACATAAACCCACCACATGTCAAAACAATATCCACATAGTTTGGGTAGTTAGCATTGGTGGTGTAGTTGGTTGGTGCGAGTAGAGGTCGACGGTTCGAATCTCACGAAGTTCCAAACCAATTTTTTTATCTAGCCAATATTGGAAAAATACAAGGTGCCATGTGGTGCCCTTTGATTTGGCCATGTGTCACCCTATGGTTGGTCCGTATGGTACAGTCAACACATAGTCAGCAAGCCAATCAACTTCTATGTCACTTACCATGTCACTGTCATAAAACCATGTGTCATTCCATGTCAGTGTCTGTACTGCCAAGTCACCTGCCATGTCAGCGTATGTACTTCCCAGTCACCCTGCCACATCAACATCCATACAACCACCTATCGTTCATACTGCCACATGTCAGCTTGTCATTGGGCCATGTCACATACGGACTGCCATGTGGCATTTCCGTACTAGTCCAACTCAGTTTAAAAATGACAAAATTGAGTGACACATGTCACCTCCTCGTGCTGCCACATGTCTCTGCTGACATCATATGTCGTAGTACTGATGTCAATAGGATGACCTATTGAATTTGACCGGTTGATATTTTGCCTAGTTGGGAAATTTATTAGAACACGATATATTTCGCATACGATGTCCATTTGCGGAAACAATTATATGGCCAGAATCACCACGACAGGACCGATGCAATGGCGCTAGTTTCGTCCAATTCCAGGAAATTTTATTTTTAGGCTTTCCTAGATCCATTTTGGATCAGACTGAAGGTCACTCGCCCATGGTATCACCACTCGTGTTCTTCCCCCTGCAAGTGAAATTTAGTGAAAATAATAGATTATAACTCTTTCATCGGGTTAATATTGAAATAGGTATCAATATTTTGGACCCATGCTTGAGTTGAACACATCGACGAACCATCAAAAGAAGGGATGGTCAGTTTTCCCCCTTATTGGTAAAGTCCATGTTCTAAGGATGCATGTTACCCCTCTGTGCCTCTCTAGGCTTGTTCTGGTACCTAATCAAACAATACTCCATCAAGATCATGTCAACATGGAACTCTAGCCCCATTTCCAAGTAGTCTCTCATGTACTCTGTAAACAGATCCATCGAGCATGTCTGCCCATATCCATCCTGTCCCATATGTTGTCCCTGTCTTGGATGTCCAATCTATTGTTCCCCCTAGAACTATAGAAAGAGTGGTTTGGGAATATTCCCTATTGATATATAGGTGTGAGTGGGTGTCTAGTGTCCATTTGAGCCTTCTGGGTTCCCACTGGATCCACCTCCATGATGTCCCATGGAACCACTCACTCCACTTGGTATATTTACATCTATTGTACCCATACTGTTATGGATAGACTGTGTACTGATTTCCATCCATGTAATGACATGCATAATATCCCATTTACCTATGGAAATATCATTCAACATGGATTGTGTACCTCTGGGATTTTCCCCATGCCCTATGGAATATCATGTCTATCACCCATGTTGCCTCCTAATTCATGCTTTGTATCTGAACTAATATGATCTATGTCTCTGTCCTCTCTCTCTGGATCTATATTTGAATGAATATGGAAGGGAATGCAGTATATCCCCTTTTTGTCCCTTATGTCTCTACTATGATACCTACGATATTGAATGTACTCGTCCCTGATGCGACCATTTCCCTTTATGTATTTTTCACCTAACCATGGAATCATGGGATCATGCGATAAGCACTTCTTCATAGGTTGGCAGGAAGAAGGCTCTAATACCACTTAAATATCCCAAATCCCTCAGATATGGATATTGTATGCTACGTTGGTGATCTCGTTGCATATATGATACTATATGGGTTTTGGGATGCATTTTAAAAGCTTTATGACTACAGTTTTGTTGTGTTTATGTGTTTATATCATGCATGAAATTGTTTTGGAACCCAAAACAACTCAATATCTTGAATTAATTGAAATAACAAGAATTACATCATAGCATGCAGAAACTAAAGAGAATAACCTCAACTATATTGAACAGAGATGATCTTATCTAGAATACAATGCAAAACAAATAATAAAATACATGTATCAAAGAGGAATGATTGGATCTATGATCTACAATGTGGATCCACTGCATGCATGGGTGGATCTGCTGCATGCAACCATAAATACCCATGACAACTGTTGCTAAATATTGGAAAACGCACCCTAGTGGCTATACTCATCTGATCCTCCTAAAACATATCCCAAAAGTGTTGCCCTATACTCTATAACACTTCCCCTTCCTACTAGCTAGAATAATGGGTCTTTATTGATCTATCAGAACTCCAGATGGACTCCCTCAAACTCTGTGCACTTCCTCAACTGGATGGCACGATTTTGGATATTTACCTAGAGAAATGTTGTGATAATTATCCCAATGGAAACACATTTTCCTCCTCTCGAATGGGTCAGAAGGATCTGAGCTTCTCTATCCCGATTGGTCCTAGGGAACCCTTTATGTTGAATCTCTACCTCAAACCTTCACGCTGTCATTGGATAAGTGCGCAATTCCTTGCAATTCTTCTACATGCTATTGTGTACTAAATATGAATATCAATGATGTACCTAGATGGTACATTCAACATCTAGGGTGTGTCTCGCAACACTGAAACCTGTCATGGGTGGTGGTTTCCTCCAAAAATCCACAAAACAATAAAATGTCGACTTCCTTCTCTCTGGAACCTATTTATAATTCTTAAATCATCAATAATGAGGAATTAGGTCAACTTTCTTCTCTTTATACCACCTCTCATCTAATTATCCATTCACTTACTTAATTAAATGAATTTCCCCATAAGCTATGATTTAATGTTCACTTAAGTCATTTAACCCCCTTTTTGTTCTAATTAGACGTTCACTTTATCACTTAAGTGACATTTTTCCTAAGTTTCACCTCAATGATCAATTAAGTCACTTAAACACCCTTTTTCCTCCTTAATGTCATTTTCATGCTAGACATTGGCAAAATAACATTAATTAGAGGTGTTATTCCCCTTTTTATCTCGACTATAGTCTACGGGAACACATAGACTACTAATTCTCTCTATGTAGATATCATCACTGGGAAAGGGACATTACACATGAAGGGTTAGTAGTTAGAGATATAGAATTGATGAATGTAGCCTTAGGTGAGAAATTGTTGTGGAGACTAGTTTCGGGTAATTATGATTGGTGGAAAAATACCATCCATGAAAAACATCTTGAAGGATCACAGTCTCAATGTCTATATTGGATTTTTGTATTTCGAGGAGGGTCTCAAGTCTAGAAGCTTATGTGAAAAACCATTCCTCGTTTTCAATCCCAATTTACTTGGTTTCTAAGAAATGGGAAACATATCAACCTTTGGAAATATAGCATCATGGGGTATCCCCCATTATTAGAAAAATTTATATCTCCTCCCTTTCAAGTAGTGGTTGGAAGGGCAACAAAAATATTATCTATTTGGTATCTCTTCTTAGTCAAAATCTTTGGGGGGTTGGAATTTTTGTGTTGTTCTTTCCCCCTTTTTAGAACATATTAAATCAATAATATTACACCTAAAATACTATGCTCCTCGGTCCTTATCTGATCAGGATTCTAGAGGTTGGGTAATATATAACTACATAATGAAAAAAGTGTATGAGCACCAACGTTTTTAGTCTAGGAATCCCCCAAAATCAGTCTTTGGGAAAACAATTGGCACTCAGACATTCTTCCCAACATAAAAATATTTTGTTAGGTTCTAGTACATGGAAAGATACTTGCAACAAAAAAATTGTTTAAACAGGATATTCATGGCTTGTGAAGGTATGTCTTATTCCTTTCACATTGTGAATACTTAATACATCTCTTCCTAGACTGTGAATATTGTTAGAGGGTTTGGAATTCTGTTCTTTAGGGAATTATCTTTAGATTTTGATGGCCTTCCATTTGGGAACATATGTTCAGTTCTTGGAACCAATCTTATTTTGGTTCCTTCCAAGGTAAAATCTCTTTTCAAGAGGGTATTACTTGTGATGCATAAGTATGCATGCTGGAGGATATGGTTAGATTGCAATTGATACCTTTTTCATGATGATAGAGTTCCTCCAGAGTTGGTTTCTATCAAATAGAAGGATCGTTTGGCCAAACATTTAAACACCCATTGCTTTAATATTTATACTCAAAATTTGGATCAGTTGGGAGAAAATTGGTATTCTCATTTTAGTATGCATTCTTCCTTCCATAGTCCTCCTAGTCTTAGACCTCATTGGAATATTCAACTCTCTTCCTCTGAATTCAAATAATGAATGAAGGATAAAAAACCACATATTTTTTGTTTTCATGAGGATTCAAAACACAATCCAGGGGTGGCTAGTGTGGTATGCATCGTCACTAACCCTAGAGGAAAAATAATGTTCTTGTATGCTTGGAACCTTGGCTTGGACTCAAATGACCAAGATGAATCATATTCTCTCCTTTAGGGCATCAACTTAATGAGATCAATAAGAATTCCAAATCTTATCATAATCCATTATTTTAAAATTACAATAAGGAACCTAATTGAGGGTTCCTCTCCTTAATATTTTAAACTTAGCACAATTTTTAGTAGAATTCAAGATGGTCTACATTATATTCCCACTGTGGAATTCTTCCATGTGTCTCATGAGAACAATTCCCAAGTGGACTTCTATGCTAACAAGGCTATAAAAATGAGTGATGGGGATATATTTATTAACAATAATCTCTATGAATAGTTGATCCCATAATACCTTTCACATCAAATCAGGTGTAGTTAATTCCATTACAAATTGTTGGAATACATGATACTTGCACATATGGATTGACACAAGTTGATACCCTTCTTACAATGTATGCATTTAAGCTCTATATGGTAGTGGGATATTGTGTATGGTGAAGGATCAACCCATTAAAATATACTTTGATGAGGGTTACATGTCTCCTTAGAAATATATAAACCATTTAAGGTTTATATCTTATCCATGACTAGAATTAAAGCCTCACAAGGTTTTGGCATGTGATTTTAGTTAACATGTTGTGGCTTGGATTTAGAAATGAAGATTGGCATGTGGATTTATGTTAACATCTATGTATTTTATTTAGTTGATCATTTTATGTTTCAACAAGGTTTAATGCCATGCTTGACAAGTGAGAATTACATCCTCCATTATGATCATCCATTTAGTTATAATATGATATTCATATTTATTTAAAAAAAATTAATAATAATAGTAATCTAATTTTAAGCTCAGGGAGAACTTGGACACCCGATTGGTGTATGAGAACCCCTTGTTTGTGGGACAAGGGACCCCTCCACATAGTGATTAGAGTGATAAAGTATTAGGAGGCTTACATAATCTACCCCCCTCTAGAGTTAAACCTGTGACCTCCTAGGACGAAACACATGTTCATATTATAAAGATATAATATGAAATTAAATAAATATATATTATTAATTTTGATGTTATTAAATTATAATGAAAATAATATTTAGTTTTGTGTATGAAATAAAGTTAAATGTTACTTGAAATTATATGATTTTATTATTATAGTTTTAACGATGATACTAAGAGATTTTTTTTTTCAAATATTAGTTAAATATTTTTGGTTTTGTTTTTGGGTGTGAGGCTCGCCATGGATTAAGAGCCCCAAAAATGTATTTGGCAGGGAGGGAAGTCCAACCAATTTTTTTTTCAATTAATCAATTGAGAAATATTGTCTGCCCCTAAGGCACATGGAGGGTTAGGAGTAAAATATATAGCATTCATGAATATAGTCTTAGGTGTTAAATTGTTGTGGAGATTGGTTTTAGGTAATTATGACTCGTTTAAAAAGGCCAACCACAAAAAGTATCCAAAAGGATTGTGGTCTAGATGTCTAGATCAGATCCTATTTGTTCAAGGATGCTCTCAAATATGGAAGCTTATGTGCACATCCATTCCTATTTTTCAATCCCAATTGATTCTGGTTTTTGGAAATGGGAAACATATCGACCTTTGGAAAGATAAAATCATGGGGTGGCCCCCATTGTTATAGAATTAGTATATCCTCCCCTTCATGCAATGGTCGAAAAGACAAGGGAAATATTCTATTTTTGATATCTCTTATTAGTCAAGATCTTAGGGGTCCTAAAAGGGTTTTCATTTTGATGTTGTTCCTTCTCCCTTTCTAGAACATATTAAATCAGTAATATTTCATTTTCCAATTGAAAGAATTTATAGATTGTACTATGTATTCCATCTCTCACATATTTTTACACTAGGTCATGGGATCACAAGGACCACTTGAAGGATACCCAAGAGATATATCAACATGATTAGGATGATGAGAGAAGTCTGTTGAGATAGGTCACAAACGAAAACACTATTAGGTCCAAAAAAGGGTTACATGAGAGATATACTAATGCAATCAAACTCATGCAAGGAATATTTTGAGATAGGTCTCCAACAATCATACCAAGTTTCCCTAGACTCTTTTTTTTTCTCTTATTTGAGTATTATTGAATTGATAAAATTACCATATGCATGATATTCCAAAAAAATATTTGTTTTCACTATCTAGGATATAAAGTCTAGGTTTTATAGGGTCCATAGCGAATAGGAGCATTTGGTGTTATATCTCTTTGATATACCATACGGTTTCCAAAAATAGTAATCAACCAAAAATTTCATGACTTTATGGAGGATAGATCACACTTTTAGCCATGCTACTTGTTATATCAATTTTTGCCACACTCCATGCATCTTTCTTTGATGGCCTTCCCTTTCCCTTTTCAGACTCAAATTCCCGATTTTGTTCATTTTAGAGACAAAAATTCAAAATTTTGTATATATAAGCAAGCCACAGTTAGACAACTCATGTACACGTAGATTTCATACATCGGTTTTTGTGCTAAATTTTTTTAAAAAATATATCGGATTTCCATGCCAAGTCATGAGATCCGTGATCCTTGACCTTCCATATACTGGAAATTTTCTGATTCGACCCTTCAAGTCCATTTGAAGGATATAAATTGAGCCATATACAAGCCTTTAAGAATGGGAGATTGAGAGAAAAGGCACTCTAGATAAATTTCACTTAATATTGAGTTTGCATCCCTTTGTCCTTGAAAGTATGAACTTCTTTTTTTCAGACCCCAAGATATTCCTATATTGAGAAGGAGAAACTCAATTACTCCTACTAATTGTGAGCATTCTTTTATGGAGGATTGAATTGGTGAAGGCCCAAGTGGAGGGACTTAGTTTCTTGGTTCTTATATGTGTCATTACAAAAGTTTATCACCTATGTACTTATGTTGATTACATTAATAGAAATACTCTTTTCTTGTCCAATTATATATTGAAAATATTTGTATTACTTTCTGTAGGCATATTTGTTATACATGTTAATGGATTATGCTAGTTTATATGCTAACGTTTCATTTAATTTTCATATGCTTGTGTATATTGGATGTTGAGGACACGTTGCGGATTTCAAGCGTTGGATCGTGTGCTCAACCATGGTCTTCTAGAATTCATTTTGTTAGTATTTCCATTTGTCTAGCATACTTGATACTACAATTTATTTCTAGGTGTCATTTTATCTATTGTGGTTTACCCCAAGCCATAGAGAGATTTCCTCGTAATATAATTGTCGAATCCACTGGGGATATATCCCTTTTGGGGTTATTTGGTGATTTTTCTCCTTCATTTCTCTATGTTTTCTTGAGTTTTTGTGTTTCCTTTTACTTGACAACCTCTATTTTACTTTGTATCTTAGTTTCTTGGCCTAACCCTTGCCCAGTCAATGTCTTTCTTGGCATACATGGGTTTTCCCTTGATAGTCACGTACATACATGTGTTTTTTGCGCTTAGGGTTTGTACATACACTTTTGTTCTCTGAACAAATGTGTAGACTATTTTTTAAGTCTTTTTGGCTAGGTTTAATGTTTTTTGGGTGAGTTTTGCTGGTTGTTGAGATTTCTTGGGTCCCTGTCTTGACTTTTGAGTGCCTACAGAGTGATAGGAAGTTACGTCACTATTAAATTTTCTGGGTGAAACCATTTCCTGTCATTTTTCTCATTTGTTTTCCTTGCATTCTAGTTTGGGTAGTTGCTTCTTGATGTCCTTCCTGCTTGACTTGTCTTCTTGTGCTTGCAGTAGGGTCTGCCTGAGAGGTTTTTTATTCGGTCCTTTCATTTTCATTTCATTATATTAAAAATACAAAAACAATTTCTTTGTTTCATTTTATTTAGAGAATTTTCACTTTTTCTGCATTACATTAGTTTTGGCATGATAGGAAATATTTCACTTCATTACAGTTGAAGAGATTACATCCTAAGAGCAACATTTAGAACCATACCATTTCTTTGAAAATCATGACATAACTTTGCAGTGTTTTTACATTTGCTTCTTTTTTATATATGTTGAGTGATAACACCATCATTTTCACATTCACACCTCTTGAGTAAAAAGAAACCACTAAAATTAACACTGAATAATTAAAATTGTTTAGAAACAATTTTATTTCTTAGAGTACATAAACAAGCTTAGAATCTAGGGCCCTGGAATAGGATTTTGTGAGTAAACTTCTCCAAGGCTATAAAAATCAATGTATGTGTTTGGACAAGGAGTGGTGAAAACAATTGTATAATTGGTGTCCTCGAGAGGTTCCACTCACACCAGATTTAAGCACTAGGTCGTGCAAAGTTGGTTCTAGAGATTTCCCTCTAATACCTTCCTAGCATTAGATATATTTCTGGTGTTCTATTCATATTTGGGGGTTTCACTAGTGTCTTTACCTCCTTGAGAGGCAGTTCTTTTGATACTTCGGGCTTTTCTACCCTGCTCATATGGTGGACCTAACCTGTGATTTCTCACTCGAGCATTGGTTATACCATGGTGAACTTAGTTTCTTGACCTAGGTATAAACATATGTTTCTTGCAGGGGTTATTTTGTAGGCACACTAATTCATATAGGGATCATACAACACACAAAATTTATGGAGGATTTTCTCTCCGAAGGAATCTAACTGATTACACTGTGAAGCCCACGAGGGTCCTTATAATTGATTTTGTTACCTCCACTCTATCATTCTAGAGTCTCATCCCCTCCTGGGAGATCAATACCTTCTTTAGTTTGGGAGTTCCCTTCAACCATCATATCCTATTTGTGTGCATTAGCCTTTAGTTTTATTTAGGAGCGTGTTATTTTTTTATTAGGTGGCCTTAGGATTTTGTTTTACATTTCAAGTTCTGAGTCATCATGGAGAAAGACCAGCCTCTCCTCCGTGCTCACTGTCTTTTGAGTCAAGTACCACTGTTTGGTTTGTTACTGTAGCTTGATCCTAAAATGTGTAGACTTAATAAGCATGCTACAAACATGTCCACTGCTTAGGCTCATTATCATCCTATTCTGAGTACTTATTCGACTCCAATATTCACTATGGTTGGTGGAACCCCCATGACTCCATCAGCTAGCACTACTTAGTTCATGAGCCCATCTCAGTCCATGGGATATATCCTTTTATATTTTCAAATGGTATGAATTCGTCATCATTGATATCCATTCCCCCTAGCACCTTTTTGATGGGGATGCCTTGTTATAGTACTTAGCCGACACCTCTAGCCTCTAATCATTTCTCTTTTGGTATGTTGAATATGACTTTGCACATGTTGTCCTCCTTTGTGACACCCAACATCGACGCTAGTTTTGGGCTAGGGGCCCATCACCTCCTTGTAATCCTTTCCCAGTTGGTGGGACGAATATCCCTTAGTAATTTCCTATGATGGGGGTTGGAATCCTCCCTTCTCCAGACCCAATGCTAGTTATAATTTTCAAGGATGGAATGGAGATATGGGATTTTTTTGTACTTTATATATCTCGTCTGTCTATCCATCGTTCACAATGGATTTTCCCATGAATGCTTCTTTTAAGGAAAATCCCCCTCAAAACTCTGATATTACATTAGGGTCGAACCCATTCTCTAATTTGGAAAACCCCTGTGTGGATTTCCTTCGTCAGGGGGTAATGGATTTCCTCACATGGATATTATGTATCGTTTCTCTTTCTCCTCACAAGTGTTCCCATATGGGATGATACCTTCACATTATTTCATATCACCAACCTCTATTAGTCATGTTGGAGATAGGTCAACAACCTCTGCAAGTCATGTTGAAGACTAACAACCAGCTATTGCAAGTCATGATAGGGGCATGACTCTAGTCACTTCTAGTCACATTGGACAAACATCACCAAAATATGCAAGTCATGTTGGAGATAAACTAGTAGCCTTCACAAGTAATGCAAGGAACATGTCACTGGCCATTGCAATTCATGTTGGGGGAATTGATACGATTGAAAATCCTATAAGTATAAGACATAATACCAATTTACTTTGTATACTTTACAAAGGAGATAACCTAACTCATCTGTTCCCTACTATTGTAGTGGTATGAGAAGCGCGGTCCTTGTATGATGGCCCTTTGGGTTCTGAATCATCTTAAATTTCCCACCAATATAATCCTTCTTTGGTTGATAGAGTGGTCATGTCGATGCAATATTTGGCCGACACAACTCTTGTTTTGGGTGTTGATGCATCTCTTGAACATGTTGTCTCACATCCTATTCAACCAATTGTTGAAGAAGTGGTCGTGCCGATTCAATATTCGGTCGATCCCACTCTCCTTTTGGAGAGTGACAAGTATAAGGAAGTGGCATCATCGATTCAATATTTGGCCAATCCCACTCTTGTTTTGGGGGGTGATGCATCTTTCGACCATTTCCATAGAATTTCCAGTTCTGTACCTTATAAACAATGGGGAATTCCACTCTCTCCAAGTCCTAGGATGGTTTCCTTTTATTGGAATGATATTGTAGAGCCTCTCCTTCCTTCATCTACACCCTTCCATATAATGGGCCTTCGTCGATGTATTTTAGATGAAGTATCCTATGAAAGTATTATATCCTCCTCGACTTGGAAATATTTGGGTTCTCCCAAGCTTGTGTTAGCTACCAGTGCACTGCCAGATTTCGATAGAAGACCTACATGGGAGCCCTGGCCTCCCCCTATGGTTTCGAGTAATATAGTGTTTCCTATTGAGCCTGATATTGTTATTTGTGAGACCTCGAGCTCTGGTATTTGTGATTTTTCGAGCCCCGGTTTCATGGATGTTGAGCTACCTTTAGATGAGGTTATCCTTGAAGCTATGATTTTGGATTCTTGACTTCCTCTTGAACTAAAAACTTTACAATTTGATTACCAACTAATCCCTTGGCTTGGGCCTAGAAATGGGCCCTACCTAGAGAACTAATATGCATAAGTTGCAAGGTTGTGCAATCCTCTGTACATATTGTACTTTTCATTTTTCTTGTTTTCAAGTTCTGTATCCCTTAACACATTTTTTATCAGAGGTTTCTATATTGGACTTATTAACTTATGGGTTAGTGTTTTTGGTCATATATATAGGAATTTTGAGACATTTTCTTTGGTACGTTTCTTTATGTCGATCAGTTATTACATGTCATGATCTTTAAACTAGAATATAGGTTAGATTTTCCCCTCCATGCATTTTTTCATTATCCCTTTCTTGTATCATTTTACCTTAAGACCGACCCCACTAAGTTGTGATGCAAAACCTTCTCTATTGTTTAGAAGGGTTGTAATTCATGTGGTAGAGCCTACCTTCGATGGGCATCCTAGCCTAGATCACCTTTTCATTTTGGTTCCCATGCTATAATTTATCTATTAGGCTTGAGAGTCCCTTATAGTCCTGCTATGACTTTGCGTTTGAACCTCACCCTTCTTACTCAATATCATTCTGGCCACTACCCGTGGGACTTCCTAGAGTCTTAGTTAAGCTCTTTTCAAGATTCCTTAAACATGAAAAGATTTTTGAGTTATCTTATCTCTTTCACACTTGTTGATTGGATTTGAAAGGACATTTATTCGCAATCTTGCACTTTTTCAGAATGAATGGACTAATTATGAAAAAGGTATACTATAGTCACCATTGGCTAGAATAGTTCTCCTT
>SNQJ01S0227419.1:1919-14526 GCA_010110895.2 Picea sitchensis | reverse complement strand
ACACTTACCCTACAGTGCGCTTATCGAGTTTCCCCGTCAGACTGCAAGTTCCCTTGGTGACTAGCTCACTCGACTGTTGAACGTCCACTTGTTCCATTGTAGTCTACTCAATTTCTTGTCACACCAGCTTTGTCTCGTTACATTCTATTGCACCATTCATCATACTAAATCAAAGCATATTGCATTCATTTCCCTTCCTTCATCACGTTGAAATACCAACATCCACCAATTTAATCCACAATCGCAGATAAGGGAATCTGTCGCAATTCACTACGTTACACTTCATTTCTGAACTGCGTCACAAGTCATCATGTTATTCTACATGCACTCTGATTTCATCCTTTCACGACTTCCTCTGTCTGTGCACCATACTTTATGCCATGCCTTTTGCATCATTTATCCTTTTCTGCACCATTGATCCTTTCATCCTTCAATCCTTTTGTGCACTTCTATTTTCATGCTTTTAGGACTTCCTTTGTCTGTTATTGTGCTATAACTAACTATGTCCATGATCATTTTCACATCATTGACAACATATGCACAAAAAAATCCCCCTTTATCATCGATGGAAACCAAAATGGTCTTATTCTCGATTCTGAAAGATGATTTCCAAAGCAATGGCATGTATGCTAAGATACTCCCCCTTTCAATGTGATCAACTGCCAGATCAATGGCCTTTTTCATGTGCAACTACCAATTCAATGTTTCTCTCCATTTTAATGTGGGAATCTACTAGATCAATGGCCTTTATTCTTCCCCTTTGACAACAATGAAAAATAATGACTTTGGATAAGCTCTCCTCTAGGCCACTTTATGTGCAAAGAACCATCCTTAAATAGAATACCATCGAAAGCCGGTATAAACTGCAACCGTGCTCATTACCACACAAGAAAACATCTCCCTGTTACAATATAAAATGGGGCACCTTTAGAAACTACATTCAATTCTGAGAAGAAGCTATTTCTATGTGACTGTATGCATCGTTTCCTCATGCATATATGATCCATCCATAGTTGATGCAACATGCATAAATTTAAGTGTTCTTGCAGAGTTGTGCCCCCCCCCTATACTGGACAATCCATGTGCATATTATAATCTTGAATTAAAAGAACACATTGTTAGTTTGAATATATATGTTTGGTTCTGTAGTGTTTCCTACTACATATGGGATAAATGTTTTACTGTAAACTTCACACTTTCCTTTCCTGATATTTCAATCCTCATTCTTGAATTTTCTTTCTATAATTAGAGTTGAGCCTTCTCCCCCTTTTTCCCAAGGAAGAATACAACGAATCTTGACATTAAAATCATACTGTGCGGCCAACAATGCACCTGGGAAGTGGGGAACTATGTTCTTTATTGAATAAGAGAAGACAAGATCATGCCCAACCTATGTTTAAGATACTCAAAGGTTTCTCTTGGTAATGGCTTGGTAAAAATGTCTGCAATATTCTCTTTGGAAGGAACATACTCTAAGTTGACCACCTGATCTTGAGCCCGTTCTCTGAGAAAATGATATTTTATTAGTATATGATTAGTATTAGAGTGTTGAACATGATTTTTAGGGAGATTAATAACACTGGTATTGTCGCACATGATGGAGACATGCTAATCACAGGGAACTTGAATATCCTTGATATTATTTCTAATTCACAACACTTGAGTACAACATGATGCTACAACTATATATCCGGCTTCAGTTGTAGAGACATAAATGGAAGTTTGTTTCTTGCTAAGATAGGAGACTAAATGACTTCCAAGGAAGAATGCACCTCCACTAGCACTTTTTGTATCATCAATACTTATTTCCCAGTCTGCACCTGTATAAGATTTAAGAATGAGATCTGTATCTTTTGGATACCACAAGCCATAATCAACAATGCCTTGCAACTATCTAAATATTCTTTTAACCACAAGAACATGAGTTTCCTTAGGATTGTCTTGAAACCTGCCTACCAAACCCACGTCTTGTATGATGTTAGGCCTTGAAGTTGTGAGATAGAGTAAACTTCCTATCATATACCTGCACATGGTTTGATATATTTCTGGAGCATTGTCATCCTTGATGAGTTTACAACTCAAAGTAATGGGAGTGATTACTGGTGTGTCATTTTCCATGCCAAATTTATTCAATATTTCCTTGATATATTTACCTTGAGAAATGAAAATTCCCTTTTTTGATTTATGAATCTATAATCCAAGAAAGAAGGAGAGTTCTCCTAATATGGACATCTCAAACTCTTGCTACATTGCAGCTTCAAACTTCTTACTCATTAATTCAATGTTACTTGCAAAAATAATATCATCAACATACACTACAATAATTAACAGATAGTTACCTTCATCCTTGATGTATAAGTTGATATCAATAGTTCCCTTTTTTAATCCTTGTTGGTGAAAATACATGTCTAGTCTGTAATACCAAGATCTTGGAGCTTGTTTTATCCCATACATGGATTTCTTTAATCAATAAACATAATCATTTTTATCAGTTAGAAGAAAACCTTCTAGTTTTTCCACATAAACATCTTCCTCAAGCTCACCATTTTAAAATGTTGATTTGACATCCATCTAGTAGACCTTTAATTTTCTATAGCATGAAAAAGCCAAAATTGTGTTGATAGCTTCAATTCTTGCAATAGGGGAAAATGTTTCTTCAAATTCCACTCCTTCAACTTGAGCATACCCTTTGCGTACAAACCTGGCCTTGTTTCTGACTATCTATCCATATTTTTTTAACTTGTTTTTGTATACCCATTTAGTTCTAATTACATTCTTTTCATTTGGTCTTGGGACAAAATCCCAAGTCTTATTTTTCTCTATTTGGTCTAGTTTTTCATTCATTTCTTTGACCCATTGGTCATCCTGGATTTCTCACACAAAATTTTGGGGTTCAATCATGGAAAACAATGCAAAATTTTCAAAGGCAGATGTATCTATAATTTTTCTTCTAGTTTTTACACTTGTTTCCTTGTTTCCAAGAATCTGACTTTATGGATGATGTTTTTAAACACCTTCATGGGGTCTTTAGATGTGATGTTTCCATTATCTCCTCTTCCTCTGAATACTCTAATTCCTTATTATCATTCATTATGTCATATTTTGGTTCGTTATTGATTGGTTCTTCATATGAGTCATCATGATGTTGGTGTCTCACTGAATGAAATGGTCCTTCAACTACCCTTACATCTATACTCTCAACTATCTTGTGGAGTATTTTTTTGTAGAACTTGTATCGTTTAATTATGGAGGAGTATTCTAACATGTTACCTTCATCATCTCTAGAGTCAAACTTTCCTAAGTTGTCTTCATTTCTTTTAATGAAGTATTTGCTTCCAAAGATTTTGAAGTGATTTATTGATGATGGTATGCCATGCCATAACTCATAAGGGATTTTATCAATGTTTAATATTATGTGTGATTTATTGAGAATGTTAGTAGAAGTTTGAACAAATTCTCCCTAAAACGTTTTGGGTACTTCCAATTCATCAAGCATGGCCCTGGCCATTTCTTGAATGGTTATGTTCATTCTCTCTACTACTTCATTATGTTGAGGGGTTCTGGAAATGACAAAATATCTTTTGATCCCATGCTTTCCACAATAAATGTTGAATTAATAAGATGTGAATTCTCCTCGTTTTTATGATCTTAGGCACTTTATTTTTAAGTCCATTTCATTTTCTATTCGTGCTTTGAATATTTTAAATTTTTCAAAAGCCTCAAATTTATGCTTCAGCAATCCAACCCAAGTCATTTAGGTATAGTCATCAATCAACAAAATTAAATATCTTTCACCTTGAGGTGATTGTGTACAATAGGGACACATAGATCTGTATGAATCAGCTTAAGAGGTCGAGTGGTGGAGTGTTCTCTTTCCTTGAATCAAACTCTTGACTTCTTTCCAAACTGACATGACTTGTAGACAATATTCGTAGGTTTGGAAATTTTAGGCATATATATCACAACATCTTTTCTTCCCATCTTAACAAGGTGATTAAAACTAACATGACCTTGTCTTTTGTGCCAAATCCATCTCTCATCTATTTTACTAATGTATCAATTTTCGTTTCCTTCTTCTAGAACATATACATTCCCTGAAGTTCTGATTTCCTTTACAAAAGTCTTCCATGTATTCACATCCATTATTTTACATCATTTTGAATGAAAGAGAACATTGTTTCCTTGATCACAATTTGACTTACACTCAACAAGTTATGTTTTAGACCATCCACATACAACACATTATGTGCTTTGGTCTTTCCCTTTTGATCTTCATCTAATACCATATTTCCTTTTCCTCTAATTATGGATGGGGCATTGTTTCCAAAAGTAGCATTACCACCTTTTTATTTAGTTATAAATTCAAACTTACTCTTGTCTCATGTCATGTTCTTGGAGAAACCAATGTTAATATACCATTGATTTTCTTGATTTTTGGCATATAGAGCGATTCCACAATTTTCTTTGCTTTTATTTTTCTTCCTCCAAACCATGGTAAAATATTCTTTCTTGTCTTTCTTAAATATAGGAAACAATTTACTTTTGCATTCACTTGAATTGTGTCCAAAATTATTGCATATGTGGCACTCAAGGTCATTCAGTAGAGGGGAGAAGGCATTATTGAAAGAATTTTTAACCGTATCTGTTTGAGTTTTGTTGAATCTCATTCCTACATTTTTGTTATATCTAAAAGTTCTACAACTCATAGCCTTATGTCCAATGTTTCCACAAGAGAAACAATATCCATAAAAAAAAATTGGATGCCTTGGAATGAAAAACTTACTAGTAGGAATCGGTCTTTGTCTGCCAACTTGATCAGATTCAGACACCTATTTCTTCCTTGATTCATATTTGTTTTCATAGTTGGGCTAATCTAGTTCTAACTGCTCCTTATTTTTATCTTTTTTTTTGTTGGGATGACTGTTTTTTCCCTTGAGAGAATTTGCATAACTAGTTGACATGTTGGTGCTTGATTCGCCTTTGACAATTTTTAGACTTTCCTTATATCCTAGCCTTGTCTTGTCATATGGTGATCCTTGATTGTTGAGAATGTTATCTACAATTTTTTATCCTTTTATGAATTTCATTTGAGTCTTGGATTTCTCTAGATCATTTCTTAAGTACACTATTTTTTCTTCTAGTTTGTCATAGATGTTCTCCTTTTCTTTTATTTGATTCATCAATATGTCTCCCCTTATTTTGGCCTTTCCTAGATGGATATTTAAGATGTCTATATTTAACTGATATTATTGTCATTTTATTTATAAATATGTAATTATTATTTTCTTAGTCTATTCTTTTTCTTGATTCGGTAGATTTCCTCCAGAGAAATAATGAGTTCTCCTTCCATATATACTACAACTTCACACTCTTTTGTGTCTGATTTTTATTACATATTTTTGTTTCTCCAAAACCATGACAATTTTTCATCTTGAGTTGTATTTGGCTCATATTATCTAGTATCTGAAGAGTTGTTGTTATCCTCTCTTGAATAAAAAATATTCCTTTTAAAAGACCTTTTCATTTAAAAATCCTTAGGTTTATCCTTGCCTTTTATTTATTTTTCATTGGTGTTGTTTTATTTGAAGGGAAATTTAGATGCAAATGACCAACTTTACCACAATTAAAACATTTGAATGGTAACATACCTTTATACTTTCCAGAGCCCCTCTTCATTTTCATTACGAAGTTAGCTTCTTTTTCATTTGAGAAGTTTTTTGATGAATCAAGACCTTGAGATATTGACGATTTGACATATTCCTTGAAGACTGCATCCTTTAGATCTGGTTGTTCATCCATGGTCCTAATCTCATAGAAAGTTAGAATTCCATGGAGCCTATCCATAGTCAGTTTATCTAGTTCATGCATTTCTTCTATAGAAGATAACTTTGCATCAAGTCTTGAGGGAATAGATCCCGGTACCTACTAAACCACCATAGCTTTTTTAATCTCTTCTCCTAGCCCTTTCATGGTGTTTACAGTCTCATTCACACTCAGGAAAAAACTTGCAACATTTGAATCTTCACTCATTTTTAGGCTTTCAAATTGCGTTATGTGTGCTTGAAGTTTGTCCAACTTAACTTTCTCATCTCCTTCATATTTGTTTACCAGTTTATCCCACGTCACTTTAACAATTTTTGTTTCTACAATACCACCTTGGATAACATTCATAGCTCTTAAATTGTTGTAGTATTTTTTATTACCAACTTCATCAGTTGGAAGAGTTGTTGGGATTTTATAACCATCTACAACAATCTGTTATACTTCCATACCAAGGGACATCAAGTAGGCCTTCATTCTGATTTTCCAAAGGAAAAATGTGTTCCATTGAATAGAGGAAGTTTGGTTGAAGAAGAAGAGGAATCTTGTCTTTCCATAATTTTTGTGTGATCTTCCTTCCAACTGTTAGACTGTTACTGAAGGAACCATTCTTTGATACAAATTGTTGAGACTCACAACAATACTGACAGGGGGGGTGAATCAATATTGTATTAATGTTTGTTGAATTTCCTTTCCTTTCAACGATTTATGTTATTTAGTAGTGGTTACTTAATGAAAAATACATACATAAATAAAAATAAACACAATACACCATGATTTTTACATGGAAAGCCAATGTAGGAAAAAACCACATAACAACTTCATTATGTTCTTCTACAAGCATCGACTTAGAAATTATAATTTTTCAGCTCAACATACACCCAGTTGTCATAGATAATGAGGACACCAATCCTCTCAGTGATCTAGGTGGATATTGGTGGCCACCCACCTTTTCCGACTGGCTCAAAATAGTTTTCTGGCAATTTTGGAAATTTACTATTTTTAGCAAGTTTTAACTTCCGGGGCCATTTTGAGGTCCTAAATGATTTTTTTTTCGAGATCAAGGTTATCAATGATAGTAAAATGCATTATTGAGCCCCCAAAATGAATCTCCTTGACGATACCTTTCCTACGATCTATTATACGCCTAAAACAGAGATCATATGCAAAAGTTACGGCCCCAGGAAGTTGATGTACTAACTTACCCAAACGGGGCCCACACGAATTTTGTAGCTTCAGCTCCTAGGGTTAGGCTTTTGGATGTCTAGGGTTTTTGGCATTACTGTTTATTATAAAAATTCCTTCAGAGCCTCATTGTAATCATCTTCTTGCGAATGCGAGTAGCCGTCACATCTCTTCTTAGAGATAAGCTGCCACCATTCTAGCGAGTCTTTCACTCTGTATTTTTATAGTCTCTGTACATTTCTTTCATTAATAGAAATTGTGTATTACTGTATCTATGTGTTTATGGTTGCATCTCTGATATATTTCTGTTATATTATTGAATATCTATGATATCTCTGTGCATTTATTTATTATATCTCCGATCTCATTTCGTGCCGAAAATAATCCGTATCACTCAGGAACCAACCTATTAAAAAAAATGAGTATTCCAATCCTCAATGAGTTTCAACTCACCCTAACACCACCCTACCACCCTAAATTAATTTTTTTTTGTTACATTACTAAATATTTTAAACAAAATCTAACAAATCTACATTTCAATTCCTTTAAACAATTATGAGACCTTCTTTCCTCTCATTTTCTTCATTCATACTCAATCAGAGCGTATCCATATTTATAATATTTTTTCCTGAGTTCACCTTCCTGTATGTGGATGTGTAATGGTTACATTGTGGACAAACCTTGACCACGTCAAAATCTTGTTAGTTACAATTCTATCTGAATAAATTATGTGGACACATGACTATTACATTGTGGACAAACCTTGACCAGATCAAAATCCTGTTAGTTACATTTTTTTCTAAATAAAGTATGTGGGTTCACAATAATTATGTTGTGGACATTCTATGACTAAATCAAACAGACCAAATCTTCCAACGAATAAGCTCCAACTCATCTCCTCAAAATTGATGCAACAATTTACATTTTGGATTACTTAATGTGCAAATAAAGTGGGATTGCAAGACTCAAGCCACAAGTCTTCATCTTGTCACGCTTATCATTTAGTGTGCTCACCGAGTCACCCCATCAAAATGTAAGTTCTCTTGGTGACTAGTTCACTCGACTATTGAACTTCCACTCCTTTTGTCACAGTATTCTTAGTCGCATGTCACATCGGCTTCACCTTGTTACACTCTGCTACACCATTCGTCACACTAACTCAAAGCATCTTGTAGTTGTTTTCCTTCCTTCATTGTGATGCAATACCAATATTTGTCGATTCAATCTACAATCATGAACAAGGGAATATGTCACAGTTTACTCCATTGCACTTCATTTCTGAATTGCGTCATAGGTCATCCTATTGTTCTGCGTGCACTCTGATTTCATCCTTTCATGACTTCCTCCGTCTGTGTGCCATACTTTGTACCATACCTTCTACGCCATTTATACTTTTTTTCTTCAATTATCCTTTCATCCTTCGATCCTGTTGACTGCCTCTTCAACTAGGAGGTCATATCCATGTACCATGAAGATGTGCATCAACATATGCAAACATGTCGAAGACTAATTGGTTCTACGGGGCATTGTTTTTCTCCAGCACACAGTTTTGTAAGCGGGATTACTGCACCCTTGCGCGGGTTTATAATGTAATAGGTCTACATGGATCATGTTAGGTAAGTTTCCTTAGGGTTTCTTCATTAGGAGAGTTCCTTTTGCTGAGTGTTTTTTATCCTCAGGAGGTTAATGTGGCCTAACCAGTTGGGTTAATCTCCCTTGAGTTTTTCACTCCCACCCAGTAAATCCTCCAAAGTGGTGAAAGGTGTTCTAATGAAGTAATTCCTAGGTATATAGTTTTTAGGAATGTTTTAAATGACCATGTAAGATAGCACATGAAATTTTGCGGAATTTCATCAAGTTTAGCCAGTTTTTTTTTTAAGTTTCGGAATTAATTAATTAACTAATTAATTAATTAATTATGGGTATTTTATGTAAAACTTAGGTCTCGGGATTTTTTATAGGGGTATTTGTACTAAAAATAAATCTAATGAGACCCCCTACACCCGTGGACCAAGTTTCAACTCAGTTGGACAAGTTTTGCTAGGTTGTTTGTCCACTTAGGAGTTTTTTCGGAAAACGACGATTTTAATTGCCAAACCCAGAATATGGGAAAATGCCAATTTTGTAATAATTAGTCAAATCGAGTGAAGAAAGTGGAATTAGTGTTAATAGAGACTACCTAACCCATACTAACCCTTTACCTACCCCTTTAAACCCACTTTTAATTTATTTCTCACCTTTTAATTAATTCCCAATTAAGGGATACGTACCTCTCCCACGAATTAGTTGGAAACTCACTAATTAAATGTGTGGCCCCCTCTTCCTTTACCTCACACCCCTCCTTACCTCCACATAATCCTTTGGAGTGGGGATACCACACTCCTTCCACACCTCTTTCACATACCTCACACTTTTACTCTATCCTGTACATACACCTCACACTTTACCTCACGTAATAGTGGAAACGTCCAAGTCAAAGTTGGAATCTCACTTAAATATATGTGTGGGGCCTCTCCTCCACCTCTCATGAGACATTGGGGAGTGTGTTAACACACTCAACCCACACATTCTCACACATCCCTCACCTTGGCTCATGCTTTCCTCCTTTTACCTCACGCATTTCATGTTTTAACTCATGTTTTCCTCTTCTAAACTCACACCTTCCTTTGGTAACTCACGCTATCATTCTTGGAATGAGATGGAAACATCTCATTTGGACATGGAAACATCAAAGGCTAAGTTGGAATGTGCCTTGAAGGAAAGCGTGGGACTCCTCCTCTTTCCAAATTCGCTTAAAATTTCCTTTCTTTATCCTCTCCACTTCACCTTCTTGCCATTTCCCCTCACCCTAAAAGCCTTTGATCTCATTGGCTCATTTTCCTCATTGAGTTGTCTTTCCCTTTGGATCTTTGACACTTGTCAAATATCCAAGAGGGGTCTCTTGGTCCCTCAAGGATATTTAAGAGACCTCTCACTCCCTCATTTGACATCATTCTTCACAATATTGTTATGCTACCAAATTCTTCCCATCCCCCCCTCTCTCTCATTATCTCTCTCTCTCATTACTTCCACATTGCTTTACTGGTTTTGGCTCTTGAAGAGCTTGTAGCAGCATTGATGCTACAACCTCTTCCCATTTAATAATACAAAAAATGCTTTGGAGGATACTGTGGATTTCAAGATTAGTATGGATTTTCCACTCATTGTGAGGTGATATCATTTTGAATCTTTATGTGTTTTGGTAAATAGTTGCTCAAGTAAATTAGTTTACTAGGCTAGGTGAGGCAATAGTGTATTTGCTCGCCTATATATTTTGTGCATGCTTATATAATAGAAACTATGTTGTATTGTCTATGCATGCAGGATATTATTTGTTGTTCCATCTCACTTCTGATTTAAGCTTTGCAGGTCACCTCTATGAAGTTGTTGGGATAGCTTCAAAGACGAATGTACCCTCATCTTCGCTTTTTTGTCCCTTTTCCTCATTCTTTTAGATTCGGTTTTTTGCATCTAACATGATTAGATTGGTCACTTAATCAATACAATTTTTTGGTTTTTGTATGCATGAAATTTCTGCCTAAAAACAGAAATTTCATAACTTTGTTGAGTGTGTTGCAGCTCAAATCAGCAAGCAATAACTTGCTGATTTTTGCAGGTTCTTACCAGGACAAGAGGGCATGCTTCCCAATTTTCATACACAACATGCCCTTAGAACAACTCCTTGAAGTGGTAACAGTTTCACATCTTTCTTTCCTCTCTAAAATACTATAAACGCAAGCCCAAAGGAGTTGTACCCAAGTGGGTTGTAGTTCCTTTATTTTAAGTCTTTACTTTGCATGCTTTAGTTAGATTTCCTTTCTGTTTTTCAGATCTTAGTTTAGCTAGATTAGTTGTGATTTCTACATGCTTTCTTAAATCTAAAATAATCTAGAGTAGATCTCACACTTAATTTCTAGATTAGAGCCCGTGGAGGCATAGTTGATATTTGCTTTCGTGATTTACTTTGCATGCATGTCATTTTCTGTTGCAACGTTTTATCTTAACACATACATGCAAACATCGATATCTTAAAGGGATCAATTAATCAATATTTTACAATTATTCAAGTTAGTTTTAGTTCTTATATCTTACATGTGCACTCTAATAATCTAAGAATTCAATCACTAATTCTAGTTTGGGTCCCCAAGGCCTTTTACGGAAACTAAAATTTAACTTGCAATCCATTGTCTAAAGGCTTCAACCTTCTTATCTTTCAATTTTCAGTATTTTGGCAATCTCTTGTTGAGAAAGATACAAGCACTCAATCACACTTCGCAATATTTAGCTCATAGATCTAAAATTTATTAATTAGACTTAATAAGACACCATAACTCACCATCTTCGCCATTTAAAAACTGGGGTTTTGAGGAAAGCCACGGAAAAAATTTCGGAGTACTTGGCCTTAGGGTTGACCTGTGAAGCTAGGGTAGGCCTCATTGCCTCACTTCTTGAGCATCCAACAACCACTTGGTAATAGGGGGAGGAGATTTTTTGGGTTGACACCTAGATAGGGCTAAAATTAATCTTACACTTAATCACTTAATTTAATTTTCAATCTCCAACATCAGCAATACAATTACACACTTGCAAGATCACTGATCTCACTGTCTTTCAATTTACATTCATATTCAAGCTATCTTTTATGTGTTATAGAAATAATATCTAATTAGTTAAATCTTTCATTCAGAATATTTGGCTTTCCACGTTTTTTTTTATCTATCCTTAATTCTTGTACTTGTGGTGTGATCCTTCAAGAAGTGTGCATCCACCTAGAGGCATTCTCTTGATTGGGTCTTAAGTTCTTTTCATCTCTTGGCCATTAAAAAACAGTCCAACAGAACTCTCTCTATTGTGAGCATGCTTGGCTTCATGTGTTGATGATCGCTTTATCTTGAGTATGTTTAATTCCTGCACATGCGAGTAAACTTGTTAGTATATTGTATATCTTGTATCTAGTCTTAATCTGTATATCTTAGATATTCTTTGTATCTAGTCGTATCTATATGGTTGTAATACTTTGTAACTTGTAATTATATTGTAATGAACATCCCCATAACTAATTTGACCCCATTGCCCAATCTTAGTCACTAGTCTTAGTTTCCCTAGGAAAAGGTATGATTCTCATACTTAGATAGTTGCATCTTGCATTTGCTAATTGACATCCTAGGCTAGATTCCCCCTGAACTTCTAACCAATTAAAATCAACTCCTAGAACACTTAATCGTAAATCTCATTTAGTAACTAGGGTCTACCCCCCTGTTTGCACTCTTTTCGTCGTTTGATGAGCAAAAAGTGAGTGCTTACATGCCTAGTTGGGCTCCGCTAGTCATGACAGCTGTATGGTAAAAGGTTAGAAAGAAAACAACAAAGCTATTAACAAGAATTAAACAAAAACTAAATGAAACTATGAGCATAGGAAAAAAAATAAAAACAAATGGAAATGGACCAATATCACCAATATATAAGCAGGTCTGATTGATGAAATCCAAAGATACACAATGGAGAAAGAGGACTTGGGTCCCTTCCCTCTCCAATGGAAGGCTCTTGAGGCCCTCAACTGATT
>SNQJ01S0227418.1:0-14526 GCA_010110895.2 Picea sitchensis | reverse complement strand
CTTCCTTATCATGCATTAGGCTTAGATAGATTCGAAAGAAATTCAGTGTCCATGATAAGCACTTTTCTGTCTAGGGTTAAGGTCAAACCTTAGAGGTCGATCTACTTGTCTGCAGGCAGATTTTCCTACAACAACGTTGTCCCTGTTCCTTAAGAGAACAACTCAGAGATGTCTCCCCACCTTCGAAAGTCAGTTTATTAACAAACTATCTCTAGATCTTAATGAAGGATAGTAAAAAATAAATAAATAAATAAATAATTTTTTTAAGGTCTGTAATTTATAAAAATATGTCCAAAATGAGGATTTTCAGCGTCACCCTGCTCTATTAAATATCTTTAAAACTAAATAAATCTTTAGAGAGCCATGGGAAGTGCTTGTAAACACGCCAGGATACTGAAAAGGTCTACTGGCAGTGGGTAAATGCATGCATGACACCAAGATAACTTCACCGGGGTACTGAAAAGGCCCATTGGCAGCGAAGAAATGTCATGTATATGAAAATTCTCAGATATGGAATCTTTTGACCTTAAATGTCCTTCGTTTTGATCTGGAACTTCTTGGTAGGATATAGATATCAGAGTGGGTTAATCGGCATCCCTATCGAGGCTATGGATGCCTGCTGGCAGCAGCGGCTCTGTCAACAGTATTGAAGATTGTAACTTTAACATCGTGACTCTCTTTTGTCAAGATTGTCATCAGTTTTCATCTTTTAAAATCAAGCAATCTGAAACTATAATGTTTTATAATTGACAATGATGTTCAAACAGTATCTTAGTTGTTTTCGATTTGAATTTTTTTCTGATTATCCTAATCTGGACTCATTCATTCGACAGAGATAACTGCTTCTACCAGTGTGTCACCATTGTTGGCAGCCATAATATAATCTCTATTTTTACAAGCTGCCTACATAGGTTTTTTAAATTGTCGTTACTCGTCACAACCTTTCTCATTAAACGACACTTGTTACCTATCGCTTTCTACGTACTTGCTTTTTGTTTTTTTTGTTTTCATGACTGTAAGCATGAAAACTCACAGCTGGAATTCATGTCTGATTTCATTAAAAGGTTAATGTTCATATGGTCTATTGTCGAATTGTCGTATTTTGCTATCAACATGGTTGTTTTCATGGTTATAACCCCTTGGTCTTGAACATGCTTTGGTCACATGAGTATTAAACCACCACCCATTTAGCATTCGATTAATGTTAATGGGGTTTTGATTTATAAATTTTTTTGATTCAATTGTTTATTTGACATATTAATTTTGTGATCAAATCGTGGATATGCATACTATTGTTTTCAACTATTATGATCTTTGTGCAAACCATTATGCCGAGGTGTCATTTCAAGTACAGCATGGTATTATGTTTTTGCATGGCCTCAATCTACATGACCTCTCTCACATGCATGGTAATCAACGCTCCCACCTACCATTTCGAGTTGTCTTTGCATTGCGTTGGGGAAGCTCGGGGCAATGGCTCTGTGCTTATTCTATCAAACCCTACCTTCGAATCCCATGTCGATTCCTTACTATTAGCCATGGCTCCTATGGTGAGGATTGATCCCAACGGTGTCTGGACATTGTTGTCGTTTGATAATTCCAGAGAAGACTTAGAAAGGAATGGTTGGCATGTGTTTGTTGAATAGTTCAAAGGTTTTAATTTAACAGTTGCTCAAGAATTCGTGTTGACGTTCAATGGTTGCAGAAAAAAAATAAGAGACATCCAGCTTGAGTTAAATGAAGATTTTATTAGTCAAGCCACTGGTCTACCAGCTGTGGGACAAAATTGGTTCAAAAAATCAAAGGTTGAAGAGGTTCCCTGGTCATTGTTGTTCAGCTCAAGGAGGATTACCAGCTGCGACCGAGGTATGCCTGTCTCAGCTCTAAAACCTAGATGGCATGATCTGTTAGCTATTGTGAAATAGTTCGTTACTTGTGAGGGGAGATATGGTTTGGTTTTCTTATATCACTTGCGGTTTCTCATGAGTTTTATCGACTTCCCCCTGAACATGCCCTATTTTCTCCTTCAAAGTCTATATAAAATGGCAAAGCGTTTTAAAAGGAAGAAATCTAATTCTAGCTTGTTCCACCATTGTTTGATCAAGATTATTATTATACATCATTTGAAATTAAACGATGATTGTTGGGATGCCTTTCTATTACCAAATGGTTTTTCTAGCAGTGAGTTAAGACAGGTTGACAAGCCTGTCATCACAGAAACCCTCATCGAGCCTACCATCTCTCCTCATTCTCTCTTGCCCTGTGATCCTATTTCTGATGTGGAACCCTTGACATATCATAACACTACCCAACCCAACACTCTACCAGATTCGTATCCCAAGGGTGGTGTTAAGTCTATTAAAAAATCCACAAGGAAAAAGTGTAAAGGAAATGCTAATATCAATTATAAGAGTAAAAGGGCCGCTCGTTGGGTTTCACGATGTGCCCAAAATAAACTTAAGCCCTGTGCAGACCAAAACGCAATTGTGTTAAGCGAGGATTATGATTCAGAAATTGAAAGATTTCTAGCCGAAGAATATCCATATTCATATGGAATTTGCTCTGATAAACCCTATGATTATGTTACAAACCTTCCACCATGTCTAAAAGACAATCCTGATTTCCCTAGAATCAAACTTAGTAATGAACCTACAAGTCAAATGGAAAATTCTCCACCTGTTAACACTTTCACTGCTAATACATAGTCTATTCAGTCGTAATGTAATGAATGTCGATCATGGATCGATAGGTATTACAAAGATGTGCCTTTACTTTAGTCTCAACTTAAATCCTTGGAAGACCAGGTGAATTTAATAACTAAGGAGAATGGCAGACTTGAATCCATAGCTCAAACCAAAGATAAACAACAAAAACCATAGGGTCTGTTGTTTTTAAGAACGTGGAAGCAGCGAGTGCAATAGTAAATTCAAAAATTGCTTGATTAAGTCAAATCCCTTAATTTGAGGTATGTTTTTTTTAAATAAGTTTAGGATGATTTTGTCCTTTTTAAATTAGAATACATGATTTGTTTGCATAGATTACCTCTAGTCTGTTTTGATTGATTCAATAAAATATGATTCTGGTTATAATTATAACTAGCTACAGAATCATGAGATTATGTAGCTAGTTACAAAAATTCGAATTACTTGTTTTAATAACTGAAAATGCATCTGAAATCTTTTATTCTTATGTGTTTTCAGGAACCTATGATTTCTAAAGGAGATTTGAAGCGTTGTTGGCATGTCTCAGTGTGCTATCTTTATGTTGTTTTAGAATAGGCTGTTAGTTTTGATATGAAGTAGACTTTGGGAGGTTGCATCCCCCACATTTTTTGGAACAAATTAGATGTTATCCACAGGAAACGTTTTGATCCTGTAACCTATATAAATATGTTATGTTGCAAACTAAATACCATTGCTACCTGGGAGAAAAAACTATGGATTTATGATTGACATACTTGAATGGAAGTGGATATTTGCACAACTTTAGCTTTGATATATCGTATTTTTATTCAAGTTATGGTCATTTCGATTTGTAATTAAATTGTGACTACTTTAGATATCATGGTTTATTGCAGATTGATGTGATGAAATTTATATGATATCTATGTTTTATGTCCCTTATATCACATACAGTAATTACTCTATTCAAATTTGAGATTAGAAGATTAATCTTCTTTATTCATTGAACATCGATATACAAATTTTCACAGTCGGATTTATATCAATGTGACCATTTGTGAAATTATAAAATTGTTGTCACTACTTCTCTCATATGTTCTATCATTAGCATTCAATCATTACTGCTTCACATTTACGAGAAGCATTTGTAAGATCTGTTGCGGTTTACCTCATCAAACAGTGAAATTGGATGCCATACACAATACAAATAGGAGATGCAATTACAGGTTAGTTTGCTAGTTTTATTTTATTAGTTTAATTAATATAGAAATTTCGTGTAATCTAAACATGTTTTACTGTTCATCTCTGTTTTCAATTAGATAGATTGCTATTTCGTTTCTTGTTTATAAATGTTATAAAAAATAAATAAATCAAAAAGACTGAATGATAGTTGTGCTGTCATAAATCAATCCATATTTGATTTTCGCAGATTTAGATTAAAATTTGAATTCTGTAAATGTTATACATATATTGGAGATATAATCATATGTATATATTGTACATATAATAAGTAGATCTATTTTATAAATATTAGTTTGTAACTTGTAAGTATATTTTAGAATTGTATATAGTTTTCAGCGAGTGTTTTTCATTAAGTTATTTTCTTTAGTTTGGTTTTTCACTTTTTTTTAAGACTTAGATCGGCTAACAGAGTCACTAAACCCATCAGAGTGGTTTAATCCAAATGGATTGGGTTAAGTAGACAACCCCGGACCGGATTCACTCCTCCAGTTGACGAGCAATCAATTTTTCCCGTCAACAGGTAGCTTGAATTCAACGATGAGTTTATGGTGCACTTGGTCAAGGGTAAAGTCTTGTCCTTCCAACCCAGGATCAATATCTTTCATGTACCACTTGTGGGTGCGACCCCTCAAAGTAGTCTAGAATTCCACTAACTTGTTCGCATCCAGAGTCCCTCTTGACCTCTATATGGCCTCGCACGGAAACCAATGTTGTTCTATGTCCTTGTCTCATTTACCCCATAATTCTTGGTATTGTGTGATCGAGCCTCTTGTGTGTCCATCCATTCTATGTATTACTGTTCCTACCAAAATGAATCCTAATGGCCTTGGCTGCGATCTTCCAAGAGACTTTAATATCCTCCCACTGTTCACACTTGTGGATTTTTACAGATTGAATGAATTTGATGGAATAGAAATTGCATAAGTATGCTATGCATAGGTTACCAAGGGTATATAGGGATCCTAGGGGATGAGCGATGTGAAGTTGGTTCCACTGACTTCTAGGTGGGTTTATTTAATCTAGGGGGTCTCAGTTTCTTTCTCTGGAGCATCCTGGTCAGTCTCATTCCCGATTCCTGAGATTGAGGCCGAGTATTCACTGTCGTTTGCAAGATCCAGACCTTCTTCATCTTCCCTTGCTTCTACAAACTCCTCTTCTCATCCACCAACCTAGGGACTTCTTTCTCTCCACACTTCTCTTTCCTGAAATCTAATACTGGCGAGTGTTTCTTGTCTTCAAAAATTCTGCAACTCTTCCATCTTTCTTTCATTTGTTTCTCCTAGTCCAATTTATTTCCGCAAAATCTAGGACTACTTCACTGCTTTATTTACCTTTCCCCACCACCATTTCTCAAATATGGCGACTCTCCTTAGTGTTATAAACAAAATCTTTCCATTGGGACAAATCCAACCTATCTGGCTGTGAAGCTGGTTACAACATTTTTTATAGCTCAGCATGAGGCAGAGACTACCCACACCTCAGGTGGTCCTTTGCCTGAGGCGGTAAAGAAGGGGAAAAATGAGAGGTGAAATACTTGCAAGAAGTCTTTCTCTGAACTACCCACCCTGGGTGTTGTCCTCCCTCAGCTTCTTGGATGGCCAAAATGGCCTAGGGGTGAAAATTATGGACAAAAGGATGAAAACAAGATCACTTGTTTTTAGGACAACAAACCAAATAAAGAGAATAGTGAGTTGTTCACTCCCTTAAAGCATTGGAAAATGGCCTAGAATGGGTCCCCAGGGTAAACCAGTGTCCTGGACAATTAACCAATGGATGCCTCAAATGAAAGAGTGCAAAATAGGGTGAACCATGAGTTTAAAATCTATAGCCAAGTCCTTTTAAATGGTTGTAAATTGTGCACAACAAGATGTTCAAAGCCTTTAAGATAGGGAAACAAGCCTAGAATGACTTGATACCCCCCAGGGTGGCCCAGGAAGTGATCTCGAAAGATTGTTAAATAAAAAAGGGGGTTGTAAAAGGGGATGAAAAACCTTTTTACAAGCTATTAAAACTATGATATAAGGAAAAGTATTCACAAATTCAATTTTTGGTTCATGGGTGAAGGGTGGACTGATGAAAGGTTGACATTAAAAGTATTTTTATTGGTGAATTTTTAGTTTTTTAACTCATGCCTTGGCCACCACACTATTTTGAAGGTTATCTTTATCAAGAAAACACATCCCAGAAATATGCCAAACAGTATAATAAGAGTAGTCTTAGCATGCCACGGTGGTTAGGTTGAAGAGTGCCCCATGCAATTCAAAGAAGCAGGGATTAGCTACTTCTCATCACTAGCCCTTTCGAGATCTTAAAGCCTCTTAGATGGAATAAGGATACTTGAGAAAAGGAAGAGGCCCAGGACCCCCCTAAAGGGATTTTTAGTTGATCTTACCCAAGAAGATTAGTATTCCAGCCAAGCTAAGATAATCAACTCCTTGACCGTGCGATACTAAGAAAAGACCACTCGACTTGTATGAACTAGAAAAACTTCGAGGGACTCCTGATGAAGACTCCCTGGTTTTGACTATTAGTATCCTACAAAGTTGAAATTTCTTGAAATGAAACACTATCCCATCCACGTGGCGAGGTCACATCTTGTTTTCACAAGCGTGCCCCCTGGTTACTGAATTTGAAATATATCTAAAACTATATACATAAAACAAGTAAATAGGTAGGTGACATATATGTCGTGGCTAAATGATATGTATATGTATGTAGATAAATAGTATAAGTTTGTTTTGAGTGTATGGGGCATGTTATCACTCCAGGAAACTCTCCTAGGTTGTAAGTCAGAGATGCCTGGTAACTCAATCTTTTTGGAAACTATTTTCTCAATAATAGGTGTGGGTTTTGAATCAAGATGAATATCTTAACCTCTGGATTGTATTCTCAAGACAGTCTTAACTATAATCATACAACATAAGGCCTTCAAGAGCTATTTTCAGATAGATTTGTATAACAAAGGGATAAGAAAACTAATCAGTTAACCAAAACATACATAAAGCCATATATATGATGGGTCAACAAACTAGCCAAAGATGCTTGTGATTCTTGCTTAACAATCAAAAGTAAGATGACAGTTACCATAGGATCATTAAACAGAGACAAAAGAACTAATTCCACTCATAAGCATAGACAAAGATGAAAGAAGGTCTGACAGTAACAAATGAAAGAAACTTGCAGGCTGATATATTAAAGAAAGTGTCTTTCATACAAAACAATAGCATATAGAACTCAAAATTGAGTCCCTTGGTGATCCAAATGTCTTTGGCTTTATAGCCTTACAAGATGAAATATAGATCCTTGAAAGATGGATCAGATTTTATAAAAATAGTCAAATCAAAATAGATACAACAAGTGTAGGATGAGATCCTATAAAAATGGATCTAGAATACTAAAAATGGAAAGTAAAAACAAAATAGGAAAATATCCTATCTAAGGAGTCAAACTCTATCTTGATAGCCTTCATATCCTCCAAACTCTTTGACATATGCAGAAAACCTTCCAAGGTTGATGAATCTTCACAGGAAATTCGAATTTGCCACCTTTGGTAAAAAAGACAGTTTTTTGCTCATGAACTAGGTCACCATTTTCATTTTTCCACCTCCTTAAACATTAAATACATCAAGATAAAACCTTAAATCTGATGTATTTAATTATTATGCATCTTTAGAAACCAACCTTGAAAGATTTGGTTGAGAAAAAGTTATATCTGGGCAAAAATATAACCTTGCTGCCATGTAACAGGTTTCGGTGGTTAAGAGATAAAAATATGGGCTTGTTAACCACCGAAAAGCTCTACTTTCGGTGGTTAAGAGATAAAAATCTGGGCCTGTTAACCACCGAAACCTGTAACTTTCGAAAAACGGATCTGTAGCGAATAAATTTTCATGAGAATCGCAATGACTCGACTTCTTTACCACGAATCCTTGTCCTTCATGAAAAACAAATCGAGAACCTTGATCATTCAACCAAATTTGCTACCCACACATTCTTTGTCTGCAAAATCAAACTCTTCCAAAACTCGACATGCTTGATGAACTGGAAGCTCTGATTTCGGTGAAAGACCTCGATCTCTTCAATAACGCCTTGTTCCTGGCATCTCGGTGGATATGTTCGGATCTTGCATGTCTTGCTCATGATCTGGAAATTGTCTGTTGTCTTCATTTGCTTACGAGACATATCACACAATCCCGATATGTGTGGATAAAAAAACCGTTTACAAATGCCACCACTCTCAGCGTATTGATGAACTGTAGTGCATGCTAGGCTGACGCTTTGATTTACATAATTTGTGGCTTAGATGTGGCTCCGTTTGACCTGATGACTTGGCATGTTAAAGACTTTGACCAGCTGCAAAGCTAACACCTGTTTTATTCCATTTATTCGGGCGCGTGATGAAACGATTAGCTGCTTTTCAGCTTTGGCACTTTCTGTAGTTAAACTAGACCCAAATTTATCCTGTTAACTATCGAAAGCTCTGCTTTTGGTGGTTAATGAGCGCTTTTCAGGCCCACCTAAACCACCAAAACCTGAGATTCTCACTTTTTCTTGAGAATACCAAATTCAATGCTTTTTCCAAGTTTATTTTCAGAAAATAGGCTCTCTAACAAGCCTATAAAAATTTAGAAATAAGTTTTTGGACCTCTTCCTATCACCTAAAATTTGACAAAATGATAGTGCTATTTTAGGAGATAACATCTAGCTCCTACTCGGGGATGGAATCCTCCCAGTGAGGTTCCAAGAACAAGTAGTTACAATCACCTTACCTATCGGGCTATGGAGTCATGTGGCCTGTGCAACTATTCCTCTGCAAACCTGTAGCATGTCTGTAGCCTGCTTTGTAATCATCCACAATTTTGTATTTGTGTCAATTCCATTGGGCTATGGAGTCATTAGTAGCCTTACTAGATCTTTGCAAACTGTCCACAAATGTTCAACTGTAAACCTGCTAGCAATACCTCGCATCCATTGGGATATGGAGTGTCAAAAGATGATTTCAAAACCTTATCCATCTCCTGTAACTTATTCAAACTCTAACACAGTGTTGAACACAAGTTCTTGCTGCAAACTACTATACTGAAAAGGTTCGCATGCTCGATGGTGAGATTATTCTTTGTCTATTCCTACTCTAACCATTATACTTCTTTTTAATCAAGTAAAATCATGCTTCCAATGAAGCCATGTCAGAAACTTATTTGCTGACACAATTCTTGATCTTGATCCCAAAAATAAAAGAATGCGTAGCCAACATAGATGTGTTTTGAAAAAATGATAGAAGTTGTCTTCATCTGACAAGAATATCTTAATCTTTATACCGTTCAATGATTCTAGAAAATCGATAATGGGATCAATAAAATAGAAAAGGAATACCTCTTCAAGATTTTGTTCCAACTGAAGACTGACATGTTGTTGTCGATGGCTTTCACTGATCTCCATGTTAACTGTAAACTGGTCAACCTCGATCAAAGAAACATGCATGATGTACTGTTGATCTAAACCTTTCTGCTCATCATCTTCATTTTCATGTATGATGCAATTTCCCTTTGTTTTCAAATCTAAAAGTTGAAGACTGTTCTCAGTATTTGCTATAGATTCAACTCTGTCACATGCTAAAATAAAAATCTGTTTATCATTTTTCAAGTTTTCAAATGGGACAATCTAATCTTCATGGCAATTTAAGATAGTAAATTCATTTGGTATAGTGTCAAAAATATCTATACTATGGATTCCATAGTGAAGATCATCAATGTCTCGATCACAATGAGAGGTATCCATTATAATAGTATACTCTTCATGACTATTTGAATCTTTAGTCAATAAATGAAATTCATGACAACATTCAGGATATAAAATATTAGCTGAAAATATTTCTTTGCAAAACAAATGAAAGGCAGCATGAAAATCTTCCAAAGATCTGATACTGGCAACCGGAAGTGACCATCACCAATCATGAGCGATCCGCTCTAAAGAAAACTCGAAGAGCTTGATCTGAACATCCTCATGCACAATTTCAATCCAATGAATAAAGTCATGAAAATCCAACAAGTATTCAGCTGGCACTTCCCACTCTTCTCCTCGAAATCTGGGAATACTTCTTTCCCATTCATTTCTGGTAAGTACTAGATTAGGGAAACCAACAATATTTGAAAAATCACAGTAGGCATACCTCTTTGCTACGATTCTGTTCATGTCATACCAGTGGAGTTGCCAACAGATCCGTCCTTCATGGAGTCGCCAGATAGAAGATTACAATCGAATCTATGTCCATACTTTGTCTATCATCAAAGCTGGATCTTTTTGTCTCCCAAGGAAGTTGAGCTTCAATCTCCTCTCCCCAACAATGACACCAATTTGTTATCACTCCAGGAAACTCTCCTAGGCTGTAAGTCAGAGATGCCTGGTAACTCAATCTTTTTGGAAACTATTTTCTCAATAATAGGTGTGGGTTTTGGATCAAGATGAATATATTAACCTATGGATTGTATTCTCAAGACAGTCTTAACTATAATCATGCAACACAAGGCCTTCAAGAGCTATTGTCAGATAGGTTTTTATAACAAACGGATAAGAAAACTAATCAGTTAACTATAACATACATAAAACCATATATATGATGGGTCAACAAACTAGCCAAAGATGCTTTTGATTCTTGCTTAACAATCAAAAGTAAGATGACAGTTACCATAGGATCATTAAACAGAGACAAAAGAACTAATTCCACTCATAAGCATAGACAAGGACGAAAGAAGGTATGGCAATAACAAATGAAAGAAACTTGCAGGATGATATATTAAAGAAAGTGTCTTTCATACAAAACAGTAGCATATAAAACTCAAAATCGAACCCCTTGGTGCTCCAAATGTCTTTGGCTTTATAGCCTTACAAGATGAAATCTAGATCCTTGAAATATGGATTAGATTTTCTAAAAATAGTCAAATCAAAATAGATACAACAAGTGTAGGATGAGATCCTATAAAAATGGATCTAGAATACTAAAAATGGAAAGTCAAAACAAAATAGGAAAAGATCCTATCTAAGGAGTCAAACTCTATCTTGATAGCCTTCATATCCTCCAAACTCTTTGACAGATGTAGAAAACCTTCCAAGGCTGATGAATCTCCATAGGAAATTCGAATTTGCCACCTTTGGAAAAAAAGACAGTTTTTTGCTCATGAACTAGGTCACCATTTTCATTTTTCCACCTCCTTAAACATTAAATACATCAAGATAAAACCTTAAATCTGATGTATTTAATTATTATGCATCTTTAGAAACCAACCTTGAAATATTTGGTTGAGAAAAATTTAGATCTGGGAAAAAATATGACCTTGCTGCCATGTAACAGGTTTCGGTGGTTAAGAGATAAAAATCTAGGCTTGTTAACCACCGAAAAGATCTTCTTTCGGTGGTTAAGAGATAAAAATCTGGGCCTGTTAACCAATGAAACCTGTAAATTTTGAAAAATGGATCTGTAGAGAATAAATTTGCATGAAAATCACAATGACTCGGCTTCTATTCCACGAATCCTTGTCCTTCATGAAAAACAAATCGAGAACCTCGATCATTCAACCAAATTTGCTGCCCACACATTCGTTGTCTACAAAATCAAACTCTTCCAAAACTCGGCATGCTTGATGAACTGGAAGCTCTGATTTCGGTGAAAGACCTCGATCTCTTCAATAATTCCTTGCTCCTAGCATCTCGGTGGATACGTTCGGATCCTGCATGTCTTGCTCATGATCTAGAAATTATCTGTTGTCTTCATTTGCTTACGGGACATATCACACAATCCTGATATGTGTGGATGAAATAGCCATTTACAAATGGCACCACTCTCAACGTATTGATGAACTGTATTGCATGCTAGGCTGACGCTTTGATTTACATAATTCGTGGCTTAGATGTGGCTCTGTTTGAACTAAGGACTTGGCGTGTTAAAGACTTTGACTAGCTGCAAAGATAACACTTGTTTTATTCCATTTATTCAGGTGCGTGATGAAACAGTTAGCTGTTTTTCAGCTTTGACACTTTCGGTAGTTAAACTAGACCCAAATTTATCCTGTTAACTACCGAAAGCTCTGCTTTTGGTGGTTAATGAGCGCTTTTCAAGCCCGCCTAAACCCCCAAAACCTGAGATTCTCGCTTTTTCTTGAGAATACCATATTCAATGCTTGTTCCAAGTTTATTTTCAGAAAATAGGCTCTCTAACAAGCCTATAAAAATTTAGAAATAAATTTTTGGACCTCTTCTTATCACCTAAAATTTGACAAAATGACAGTGTTATTTTAGGAGATAATAGGGTGGAACCCTAAATTGTTTTCAAGTGTTTTGTGGCTTTTTGTGTGTATTTAACTTGCTGATTTTTGTATGGCCCCTTTAAGGGAAACCACCTGTAGATTAGTGAATGAAAAATTATACAATGAAAATATGACAAGATTAACTAATTACAAGTAACGATTACACTATTCAACCCAAAGGAATGGGTCGAGGCTTTTTGCAAGCAGCAAGGCCGCCATGTGCATGAAAACCCTAACTGACTCCTTGTAAGGGGATTGGAATTTTATTGTTTGAAATTTAGAAATTGTGATGATTATATATGCAAGTATAGATCATATTTTATGAACATAAATTCACAAGTAAACTACTCAAGCTATCAACACAAACAAAGCATATCAACATGGTTATGTGTGCCAAAATTTTGGAATGAGTGCAAGTGATATATAAAGTGAATATGAGAATGATTGGGTAGATTTATTGATGAAATTTGATGTTTTTTCTTCGCTGTCCTACTGGCCCATTTACCTCAAACATGTATTCTAGTGGTCCCTAATTGCTTAGGAGAAGCAGAGAAGGTGACTGCTTGTGTCCTTGCAGGAAAACAACAAAATTTTAGTATTTATGTATGGGAAAACTGAATTAAATGTAACATAAATTTTCACATAAGAGGTATATAACAACCAACTAAGAAGGTTGTCCAGTGGGGGGAAATTGAAAAAAATGACCAATTTTCCTATTTTGGACAGAAAGGTTAATGGTAGAAAAACATAACAGAAATATACATGAATGAAAAGACGAAGCGAACAAGTGTGAACAACCAACTAAGGCACTTATTTGAGGGCTATCCTAAGGGGTCCTAGGACTCCCAGCCACTAGCTAAAGATGAAAATAATTGAGTTCTTCATAAAATCATCACTAAAACACATCAAACAAGTTAAACCAAGATGTTAGAAAATGAAAGCAAGAAAGATAAACCCAAGGAAGCAACAACAAACACCTAGATAACCAATCCCTCCTGGAGATAGCTAACATAACAAGCATATTTTCCTACCCCTCAACCCTTAACCAACAAATGGCATATCCAACAACTAAAATCTAACAAGTATCACACACACAAAGAGCCTTGGAAAATTTTAGCAGAGCTTTGTTACTATATTCATCCTCCCTTTTTACAATGCCAGCCCTCTTATTTATAAAGGAGAGGTGAAGGCTTAGGATTAGGTCACAAGACACTTGTCACTTTTGGAAAAGTGACAAGTGGACCAACCCTAAAGTTTTTTTGTCTTTTTACCAAAATCAATCATATCCAAAAGGTATCTTATCCAAAAGGGATCTTATCCTAAAGTGAACCTTATCCAATAAGGGAATAAAATCAGATTTGATTTGACCCTTTAGTTACAATGTATACGTGCCAAAAAAAAACTTATGCGAGACTACATATTACAAAAAGTCATTTTTCATAAAATGACAAAAATTGATATGCCACCTCATTATTTTCCTTGGGATTTGTGCTACCCCAAAGTCTCTTTGATTGCTGCCATGTTTTGCAGCTTTATATGAGGTGCTTTAGGACAATTCCAGGCCATCCATGGTTTTCGGATTCACCGGGATGAAGCCCCAAGGTGTGGGGAAATTGTTGAGTTGCTTAGGAGGGAAAGGGGAATTTGGGATTTGGTCATTGTAAGTAAGAAAATTCCTATTGTTCAGGCACTTTTTAGTCCTCATTATACCCCCCATTTTCTATCTATAAGTTTCCCTGTGAGTTGGTCGAAGCATGGCTTCGATTTGGGTTTGTTTCGGTGAGGGGACCTCCTAGGAATGAACCTTGAGAGGCTCTTCCCCTATACCAAACAGATACAAAATTGTTATTTACTTTCCCCATGTTGTAGCTCTATATTTTAGCTTCCCTCTTCCTATCGTTTGATGCAAATCTGACTCTGGATGAGTAAGATATGGCCTCAGAAAGTTACGTAGGAAGGACTCAGTCGAGAGACTGATGAAGGAAAAACTTGTAATTGGGGAAAAATTAGGGATTGGACACCAGAATTGATAGGTTTATACAAGCATGCATACCGGTAGATGAAATGGGCTTTCCTCACCGGACCTAATTTTTCCTTGGAGACCCCCAATTAGGCCTCCTTTCGACGCATGCTTGTCGGGCCAATAATGATTCCTTGTCTCTTTGGGACATGCCACTGAGAATTTGGGCTGCATTTATGGAGGTGAATGCCATGGATGCATTCCTGACTTCGCCCCGATCGTTTCGACTATTCATAGGAGAAAATCAACCTTCGTATGGTGAAGTTATGGAATTAAACTATCC
>SNQJ01S0227417.1:0-14526 GCA_010110895.2 Picea sitchensis | reverse complement strand
TCTCTTTCCTCATGATCAACTAGGTTGTTTTGGAGGGGGGTTTGAACCCTTTGATCTTCTCTGTCCTTTCCCCTTTGTTCCCTCGGGAGGACCTGAGGTATATTGTTAGCAGGTCGTCTGAAACCTCTATTATCAGTGTTTAGTGGATTTATGTACATGGGCTTCCCCTCTAATTCCCACCTTTATATCTTGGCAGCAAGCGATTTTATTGCTCTAGCTGTCTCATCTGTCTGATGGGGCAGGGGAGAGGAACTGGATGCGGAAGTTTCAGGCCTGTTCTTGGACGTATTTCTATCACCGACGTTCCTGAGTCGGTTGACAACCAATATGTTGGATTCTACCTCCACGGCTGCGTCTTGCATGTGTGCCAGCGTAGCAGCTCTTCTCTCCCTTAGTAGTAGGCATAAATCGGGATCGAAGGCGCTGGAGTAAGTGATCTTTGCAGAGGCTTCGGAGGGTTTTATCTCAGCAGGAATTTTGTTGTACATTTTATTAAATCTCTTGGAGAAGTCAGAAACAAACTCTCCTTCCTTTCTCTTCAACAACCCAAACTCTGTCATGTAATACATGAAGTCTTTTTTATCTCCTCACAGTCTCAAAAAGGCATTATCTAAAGCTCTGATCCCATCAATAGATCCAGGAGGCAGGGCCTTGAACCATTCTAGCCTCTCCTTGGAGACCATGGACAAAAATTCTCATCCATACGTCTGTGTTCATGATAACATTATCATCCGCGAAAGTGTAAAAGGCTGCTACGTGCTCTTCTGCAGCTATGTTTCCCTCGCCTGTAAACTTGGGCAATTATTTAAGGTACCCGTCTGCTGGGAGGTTATTGAGAGGCTGTGGTAGCACGAGGGGAGCGTACCTAGCGGCTATGATGACCTCTATTTCGGTCATAGGGGGATTTGCTCCGGCCATAGGAATATTAGGTGGAGGAGAACTCGGAGGAGAAGGAGTTCGCGAAGGGGCTACCGGGAATGAATCTCGGAGTGGGGTGGGGAACAAGAGGGGATTCAAGGAGAAGGCTAACGAGATCAAGTCAACAGGTGCTCCTCCTTGTGCAGGAGTGGGGAAATATTCTGTGGTCGTGGGTCTGCGCCAAGGTACAACTTCAGAGGAGAGGGGAGTGACAAGGATTTCTCCCTCCAATCCCATACCAGAAGGGGAAAACTCAGCAGGAACACTCCCAAAATTCAGGAAACAGGAAACTTGTGAAGGAGGTCTATCAAGAAACTGAGGGGGAGAAAACAGAGTTCTTACAGAAGGAGATGGCGGATTACCTGTTTCGACGGTGGAAGCTTCTTCTTCAGGGGCCTTTCCTTTTCTGAGAACCACCTCTGGATCGGTTTCAGGTGTAGCTAGGGGCAACTATGGATGAGACCGCGTGTGTCTGCCTCTGAAAGCCACAATTAATAGAGAAGGTTCTCCCCAGCAGAGTCGTCACAATGGAGTCGCCAGGTGCACAGCAACAATCTTGATAATTCTGATATCTAATGCACCTTAAGAATCAGTTAATCGTTGTCGTTCAATCCTGGGGTAAATATTCAACTTCGTCCCCGACAATGGCGCCAGAAATGTTGGCGACGGAAGTCACTCCTGGATTGCTAACAGGAGTAGAGCCTGACACCCATCAGTTTTATGTCACGATTGTTTATAGATGGGTGATCGAATGGCAGGAAACTCAAAACAATACCGTTCCAACTCTGAAACTAGGCCAGGTATGCATGACCAAGTGAGGTCTTGCGTAAAATTCAGACAGTGAGCTGTAGTAAAGGGTGAACACGCGGAAGACTTGCACAAGAGAAAGCAGAGGTCTGTTATAAACAACAGACTGAGGAAGAAGACGTCCAAATGAGATATCATCTTACATTCAAACGCAAAGCCAGAGAACGCAACAATGCAACAATAAATCTTTTATCATAACATAACCGCAATAACTCGCGCGACTCAGTCAATCACGAACTCTCTTAGCATGAGACGAGAATTAGATGGAATAAGAAGAACTGTCTGTCATAAAACAAGAAATCTCATATACATATGCATAAGCTGAAAGATAGAATAGTTGTTAAAACATTACAATAGGGAGCTCTGCTCAACCATCGATAGATACAAAAATGGCAAAAACGCCTTCATATACTCAAAACAACAACAACAACAAAATCGAGACATTGCATTAAAAGCTTTGAATCTGCATGGCTTCTGACAATCTGCACCTGCAATCTTTGACTTAATCGCGCACCTACGGCGGACGCGATCGAACTTATGACAGATCTGTGGACGAATCGACGAGCTTTAATTCGGTGCTGGACTTTCCCATTATGGCGGAGGCGATGTCTAACCACCACCAACTACCTCAATAACTGCTTCGTTGGGATTGAGAACGACCCGGCCAACTCGACACTTTTGAGACGTGGAAGGCCCCTTGCACTGCCACCTAGATTGGCTGATCGACCTGATGAATATGCGTGGAGGCCAGCGCGAAGGATGAGGTGCATGATGGGAGTGGTGGCGCCAAAACCGTGAGGGTGAGAGAAGGAGTGATGAGGCGTGAGGAAGGTGATAGGGGAAGATACATGGCGGAAGGCGATAAGCGGAGGGGGCAGGTGATGAGACACGATAGGCACATTTTAATGGAGGCTGACGTGGAAAGGAGCGGGACACATGGCAGGAGGTGAGTGAATGATGAGATGGGGAAGGGACCACCTGGACTAAAGAGTGGAGAAGGACAGATAACACATGGCAACAGGGGAAAGGTGGCTCCGGAGGATGACATAATGGAGAGAGGGCCCACCTTGGTTAAACATAGAGCATCTGAGAAGGATGAGATCGCGCGAGCGCCGTTGATCCGGGTGCTTAGATCTCAGCCGTCGGGAAACTGCGCGCCCGATTCCGGACCCCCCCCTCGGCTTAAAGGTAGAAAGGCAGGGGGGGTCCGGAATTGCCTTGAGCGCCATTGATTCGGGCGCTTTGATCTCGACCGTTGAAGAGGTGCAACCCTGATTCCGGACCCCCCCTTTTCGCTTAAAGGTAGGAAGACGGGGGGGCTCCGGAATCCTATGTGCGCCGTTGATCAGGGCGCGCGAAATCTTGTCGTCCAGAATTGCTTGTCGCTTACCACATGCGCATTAACATTCCAAACCTAGGACAAGTGGGTTTTTAACCCACTCCTTTGCATTCTAACCCCCTTACAAGAAATATCGCTAACACCAGTACTACTCTAGCCTAAGCATGCTTAACTGTAGAGTTCTAATGGGATCTGGTGCATTAATGCTATGTTATAGGCATGTACATAAAACCACTAGGAAAACATTATATGTTGTCTATAATTAACAAATGATGATAGAATTACATTTCATTCCCCATCAAAAGGGTGAATACCATGGTTTATCAAAACCATAGGCTCGAAATGCTGATTTAGTGGAAAAGGTGGATGGCCACTGAGATCCACCTAGATCATTTGGCCATACCCCTTCAAGAGAAAATTGAAATGTAAGAAGAATACTAAACCCATCAAACTCAAAACTCTGTTATTTTATTGTTGGTCTGGTTCCCCTGTAACAGGTCAACAACAATGAACATGTATGGTTTATCAAGATCAACAAAAATAATTCTGATTAATATAAAAAAAAAAAGATCATTGAGAAATAAGAAATATATTGAAACTCTATAAACATCATGTTTCACTAAAGTGAGATAAAATGTGTAAAGTATTGCCGTATAGAGTAACATATGTGATAAGTGAAGTATCAAACTAAGTAGTAAGATAGAAAATAATGTTTAGTAATAAAACAAGTGTAAGATAAGAATTACTAAAATGAGAGTAATCCTGCATTAATATGTTATAATAATAAATTTTATTAAAAATTAATAACACATTAATTTAAAATATATATATTTCAAAGTTTTGTATTAAATTTAATAATAAAATAGTATTTAAAGTTGATAAAGGAAAATTATTACATAAAATGTTCTATTTGTGTAATATTTCCATATTGTCTTTACTAAACAATGAATTTTTTAAATCTAACTTTTTGCGTTGGAAATTTTCATTTGCAAATTCAATTAGGTGATAAAGATCAATCATTTGCAAATTCAATTAGCGGTAAGGATCAATTCATTCATATTTCCATTTGCAAATTCAATTAGGTGATAAAGACCAATCATTTGCAAATTCAATTAGGTTGTAAAGAACAATCCATTCATATTTATATTAGATTTTTTTTTTTATATACTTGATTGTATACATAAGGACACTATCCCTTTCTATAATGGATCACAATGTTGTTAAATAAAGTCATAAAAATACAAAGACACAAGTTTTGAATTATTCATAAGGATATAAAATATTTTAAAAGATACCATGAATGTTTTTAATTCCCTTTTCTATATTTTCTATAATAGATCACACTCTTGTTAAATAGAGTCATCAAAAATAAAATAAAAAGACACAAGTTTTGAGATACAAAATATTTATAAAAGATACCATGAATAATTTTAATTGAAAATGCCATTTCTTTTTCTCTTTGTACATAGTTGAAGACTCTTAAGTTTGCTAATTTATATAAAAATTAATAATAATTGTATAATTAGTTATATTACATGTTATTTTTTTTGAAATGCTTCATTTTCTAAGAAATTGAAGAATTGAATACAAAAATTCTTCGGATTTGTAAACAATCTTGTCACAATGTAGATAAATCAATCCATCCTAGGTTGATCTTCTCTCTATCTCTTTATTGATAGGATTCTTGGATTAAACATGTGAAGTGTAATGTTAAGGATGACTTTGATATTAATTTTTTTTTTTTTCGAAATTAACATTTTTCNCTTACTTAGAACAATGTTGATTTCTTAAAGCAATGTTGAAAGGTTGATCAATGAGCATGATGACTTGTGACTATGATATCTATAAGCAATCATTGTAAACATACTTCTTGATCTCCATTTTGAGATTCTCTTGATTCACTTTAGACTTTATATCATTGTCATAAACTTGCATCACTATGTTGATTATTGATATTCAATTAATAATGATACTTAGACTTTTCTATTGAATTAAATTCATTAAAACTTTTGTATTCATAGTTTGTGATTCAACATATAAAAATAATTCCCATTTAATTATATTGTATTGATAAGTGTCCACAAATTTTATTTGTATTTTTTAATATTTTAATTATTTTAATTTCTTTGTATTTTTTAATATTTTAATTATTTTAATTTCTTAAATTTCGGAGTAAAGTGTTATTTTGAATTGAATTCATTAAGATTTTTATATTCATAGTTTGTGCTTCAATATATAAAGATAATTCCATTTTATTATATTGATACCTATAAATAGAATAAATTCCTTTATTCTATTTGACAAGTCCTGGTTGAAATTCTTTATAACATTCTCTTAATGTTTTATTCTCTTAATGTTTTGATACCTATCATTAGTATTTTTTAATATTTAAATTATTTAAATTTTTGAAGTTTCATGACTAAAATGTTATTTTAAATTTTTAGACAATAAATTCTTTTATCCTATTTGACAAGTCCTGGTTGAAATTCTTTATAACATTCTCTTAATGTTTTGATACCCACCATTTTAAAGTGTTATTTTAAATTTTTAGACAATAAATTTCTTTATCCTATTTGACAAGTCCTGGTTGAAATTTTTTACTCTTAATGTTTTGATACCCACCATTTTGAGTTGTCTAACACTTTAGATGTCATGTGATGAAGTGATTTTTTTTTAAAGAATTTGATGTAAATTTGTGTCACATTATCTTATTTTCAGTTTGTTAAAAATGTTATATATATTTTTATTAAGTTTAAATTTATAGTACTCTACATTTGTATCCATTTTAAACTTAAAATTATATTATAGTATTTCATATAATCACAACTTTGAATTGAAATTAAAAAAAATAATTTTGGTGATCTTATATAACGTTGCATTGTAATTCAACCTTTAAATTATAATAATTATAATTTAATAAATAATCAAATGTTAATGTTAATGTAATTATCATTTTTTTTGAATTATTTATTTATTTATTTTTTTACTGGGGGAATTGGTGGTTCTCGTACTCGCGTGACATGGGGTCGATCCTCGTCGGTTACCACTATAACCCCGGGTGCAACCACCCAGCCCGCAAGAATGGCGCACGAGTAAATTCGGGTGAGAATCGAACATGAGACTTCATTTTACAAATTTCCTTCCATTTACACGGCACTTGCCAATCCATCTACACCCGTGCGAGCTTTTTTTTGAATTATTATTAATAATATTTTTTTTTTGAATTTTCAAATAATTATTTATGAAACACCCATTAAAAATTTTCAAACTTATTTTTAAATGTTTTTTTCTTATAATTTTTTTTTTCATAATTATAAATAATTTTATAGTAATCACTTTAATAACAAAATTATTATTTTCATTTTGTGAATACTTTAATGTCTAATTAATATACTTTATATTTATATTGTATTTAAGCTTTAATTTGTTTACTAAGATAACTAATTTTTACACTCCATATTATATTTAAACCTCATTTACCTATTAATTTTTACATTCCATATTATATTTAAACCTCATTTACCTACTAATGTAACCCTTCAATTTTTATTATAGAGTTGTAATGCCCTTACCCAAAGCCTTGGTAGCCATTATTATCTGAAACCTCTTGATTTAAATAGTTTTAATCTATATTTGTAATTCAATATTTGCATTTTGCATTTTTAAGTACATTTAACGTTTTGAAAATGTAGGTTTTTACAATTAATCATAATGTTAGAAAAATTTAAACTTTTGAATCAAAAGTGTGTGTGGAGTTTTGAAACGTCCAACATTTTGAGTGGGCACTCCACCCATCATCAGGGACATGAACAATTGATATATAGTAAAAGAGTGTTGAAGTATATAAATATATAATGATCGAAGTTATCGTTAGTCAATTGGAATTAGTTGTTGATATAGAGTAAAATATTAGATGAAAGATAAGAATAATTGAAAATAAGAAAAGTATTAAAAATAATAAAAATTAGTGTTTAACAAATTGAATGACATTAATTAACTTAGTAATCGTAATAGATAAAGGCATTGTCTAAACATTCTTTTTTTTGAACTTTTTCACTTGAATAAGAAATCATCATTTTTCTTTTTTTTGAACTTTTTCACTTCAATAAGAAATCATCATTTTTTGTTATTTAAATTGCATTTTTGAATGCATAAATGGATTTTGCACCGTGAAAAACCTTCCAGACACTAAAATTATACAACCTCAATCACTCAATTTCAATAAAAATTGATCAAAATATGTTCATAAAAACTCCAAAAAATCAAACATTTAAACTAAGCTATATAAATTGGATGAAAAATAAGTGTAATTAAACTTAAAAACTCATACATTAAAATATTCAAATAATATAAGAATAAATTATTAAATTAAACAAAATTTATATAATAAAGTACATTCTATAAATTTAAAGTATTCAAATAGTGTAATAATAAATTATTAAATTAAAAAAATATATATATGATAGAGTATTCTATCACATGTATATGGAAATTCCAAAGGCATTGCTATTGATGCAGTGGGAACGTGACCCCATGCAAATCAAATGTTACACAATGGAAACATAATAAAAGTGAGCTCCTAATCCATGCAAGACAATTACAAATAAAACAAATTTTCATCAAATTAATTAGATAGTAAAGATATTCACACATTAAAACAATGATTACAGTGGAAAATAGTCGAAAACTCTATTATACTTATTTTTGGTTACCTTTGATCACTAAAGTTGAGCTTGACCATTTGCATGGCTTTATCCTAGGAGTTGTATATCACTTTGACATTTGTTTTTTGGTCCACTTGCCTTGTGCTCATGGCTTATGTAAGTGAAACTCACAAGTGCTCGGAGGTTGTTGGTTAGTAACACATGAGCATCCTCAAAATGGTAAAAATAAAAATAAATGCATAATGCATGGATCTCAATTGGAAAGTATGGAGCTTGTACACTCCATAATTTCACTCTACAATTATTGGAACCTTCTTTTAATCATAAAAACTAAGTGCTCTATGGTTGGAAGAGGAGACACCACATCCTTATGCCAGAGAAATTATTTGAGATTTGCTATCCTTCCTTTCGCCATATTATCCTCTTTTTGAACAAAGCTCTCCAAGTTTTGCAAGTTTGATATGATGTGGATATGATGTTCAATAGGGTTTGTGTCATCCTTTGATTTCCCCTTCCACAGTGAGATTATGATCTTTGGTCATGGTTCAATTGAATTTGATAAGTGGTTGAGATTGGAAGAACCCATGCTTCGGTGATGAAGGTGTTGGTAGAAAAATCAAGTATATTGTTGTTGTTCATATTTGAATTATCATAATAAAGATATATTTTCTTCTTATTTTTTCCAAGTAACAATGCTTAGGAAAACCCTTATGTATTCTTGCTCCTTTCGAGGATGGTACCTAGAGTAAACCATAGATTCTTCATTGGACACTGCCATGTCAACAAAAAGGCTCACCCTTCCAACAATATACTCATAATTAGTTATGCATGTCATTAATGGGAATATAACCTGGGTGGGAAGGATAACACTCCATCTCACAACCACATGAACTAGAACCAATTGACAAAGATGTCTCTTCTTTACCCCCCAATTCCTTGTGTATTCATGTAATGTTGATCTTGGTATGCTTTTAGGAATTATAGTTGTTCTAGTTAGCCTGAAACTAGTTAGGGTTCATGTTCTTTAAGTTTGAATTATTTATTTATTGTGCTAAAATGGATTTGAGGAAGGTTTTTCTTGTGATTTGTGTGCAGACATAGAGATTAAATTGTATTGTATTATATCCTATTTAAGTTGCTCATAATAGACAAGGGTTTAACCAAACCACTACATGTATTTTCCTCTTTCTTCCATCAAGTGTTAATGATATCATTTATGAAATCTAGAAAGTAAGATTCTAGTCTTTCTTTTTCTTAGTCGGTAAGATCAACCCATTAATCAAGGATTTTTATTTAGTATAAATGATTTTTCCTTCAACATAAATGGTGACTCCACTGGGGATAATTCTTTGAATTCTTCCTTTTTGGGTTGTTCTTCAGGTTTTTCCAATTCCCATAACTTAGTATTTGTTACTACTTATGGTAGTCTTCGTCCTTGTTTATTTAAGGTCAAGAAAAATTTTGGTTTTTAGATTTGGGCTTTAGTTTCTTGCTCATTCTACTTTATACCTACATCCTATTTCAGTGACAATTGTGAGCACCCATGAATTGCTTTCACACATCCCATGAGCATTTTATTGTGTCCATGTGTTGTTGTCTTGCAAGTAGTGAGTAGCACACAAGTTTGTCTTTAGCAACTTGTGAGCAAGTCCAACAAGTGATAAAAAAAATTATCCAATCCTAAAAAATATTGTTCAATTTTGAAGTTTTCTTTAGAATTAGGATGTAGTGAACCTTGTTGGGAAGTCTAGCAATGATTAATTAGATCTTTGTCATTTCAATTTGGTTTGAAAAAAGTCAAAAATGAAAAAAATAAAATAAAATAAAGTTATCTTCTTGAATTGATTTGCCGAAAATTGCATTTCCAAGTTTCTTTTTTTTTCACAGACTGCATTGTTAGGAACTTGGAAAGATTTACATTTCACTGAAAGAACATAATAGATCTCTTCATAGTTTGAGTTTCAAGATTTACATTGCTTCAATTGAAAGACGCAGTGTAAGTCTTTAATTACATTTTGCAATCTTTATTAATTTATCAATCTTGCATCATAAATCCAACAAGTTCCACTTCATGGCCCCTTTCAAGAGTAATTAACAACTTTAAAATCAACACATAATCTAAAATGAACTAGACTTGTTTTATTGTTATATAACCAACACAATCTAAGTTGTAGAGCCTTGATGTAGGTTGGAGAATTAAATCTCCAATGCCATTAAAATTGAAACTAGGAACTAACTAAAGAGTGAGAAATTCCATTAGTAACGCGAAGTATTTGTCGAGAAAGTCCTTCTCACACATGTGTCAAGCACTAGGTCAAGTTGAGAAAGTATTGAGATTATGCCTTTTTCTTATTCAATGGGTGTATGCATAATAGGGGACTCTTGTAAAGTTGTCAGGTTACTTGGAGTGATGCCTTCTTTCTAGAGTTTTGGTTGCAGGACAAACTCATATATATATATATATATATATATATATCCTTTCTCAACATAGAAACCTAACCCACAACTATTACTCCTAGTCACTAATAATGAATTAACATCCTTAGTATCTTTTGTTAGGTTCCACATACGTGATTGCAAGTTGGAATTTCTTGTCGAATCAAAGGCATATACCTAGTCTCCATTTCAAGTGCCCTGGAGGTTTCCTATCTTCATGAGGGAGATTGCATCTTGAGTGATTATTGCACGAAGTTTACTACTATTGCTTCACACACCGTTTTTGGTTGGTGTTGGCCCTTGGTTATGGAAGGAAGTGAAGAACGAGGAAGAAAAGGTAAAAAGCGAGCTTCGCGGGAGACACAGTGACTGTCACTGGGTCGAAGTGAGCAAAATAACATAAAAGAGGGAGCAAAGTTTGGAAAAACAAGTCGTTGGATGAGGAGATCGAGGATGACAGATCAGCAAGGAAGATGGATCGAGGATGACTCAGGAAGTGGAAAAAGCCAGCATTAGATGCCTTGGAGCACTGCGAGATGAAGAAGGAAAGACAGGCTGGCGAAGCCTGGAAAGAATGGGTCAAGTTGACCTAGGGTTGTAGACACCTAGGGTTTTGGTAATTAGGGTTTTTGACACCTAGGTTTCGACTTGAGGCTGTTGGTGAGGGATTGTAATGTATAAATAGAGGTCGAGAGGACCTAGGTCGGTTCGGTACTGTGGTTGAGCCTTGTTATAGATTATTGTTCATTGGGAGAATATTGTATTAGGGGTGAGAAAAGTGTTGTGAGAGAGATCCTTCTGGTATTGTAAGATCTTCAGCTGGGTGCGAAGATCAAGTCCTGCAGCTGGGTGCGCAGGAAGGGGAGAAGGAGAGAGAGAAGATAAAGTATCTGCTAGCCAAGAGCACAGATCAGAACTGTAAGCTTTATCTTAATATATCATAAGCACAGTTCTGTGGACGTAGCCCTATAGAGAGGGTGAACAACGTACATTTTTTGTTGTGTGTGTGATTGATTCTTTGAGCTTTGTTGTTTTTATATTGTATTAGATCAGATCTATAGCTGTGAAGGATAGATCTAGCTAGTTGAATGGTAAATGCATGTTATGTTGTTGTTGTAATAAGAACCACTTGATATTTCCCTGGTTGTAGACATCTTTGTCTTGAAACCCCCTCATAGTTGCTTTAGGTGAGACTGCATCTACTTCGCAGGTGTTGCCGAAAGGGCCAGTAGCTAGGGCTTGTTGGTGCGCTCTTGGAGCTGAACCCTGGGTCTACCCCTGTGCCAACAGTTGGCCTTAGGGCCTCATCATCCTAGTCTAACCTTAAGAAGGCCCCTTCTTTTCAACTTTTCATTGATTAGACTTAGAATTCAATCACCTTGGGTTGAATTTTGGAGGAATATGTTTGCTTGTTGTTCATTTTTAGGAATTTAATTAGTAGAGTGTTATTTGCTGTAGCATGAGGTGGCCCTAGGTTTGATTACTTCATCGATGTGGTTTTTCACTTAGGTGTAGAGTTTTAAGGTGGTTGACTAATTTCCCCATTGATCTAGGAGGGATATGGTTATTCCTCAAACAATCGCAAAGCCACCTCTAATGAGGTGTAGATTAGGTGTTCTTGACCATTCATTGAGTGAGTTAGAAGCTAAAACACATATTGCGTTGAAAAATCCTATTAAAGAAGAAATCAAGCAACAAGAGCCTGTGTAATAGGATCTCCCCATCCAAAGAAGAGTTATTAGTGGAAGGACTTGTAAGAAATATTGGTAGTCAAATTCACTTAGGGCATATTAGGGTTCCATCTTTCCTCCACAAGATGACTTTGAGCCTCGAGAGATGGGAGAAGTTATTGAATAATCCTCAGGTTTGTCTAATTATTAAAGTAGGTGAATTCCTGCCTCAAGATCTATTTTCTCATTTTCACAACTTTACTCAATTTGTGATGTTGAATGTTGGTGTTTTTTGGGTATATGGGGTACCAACCTCACTATCCCTAGTGTTTCTAGTAGGGGCATTAATATCTGTATCGAGACTCTGGTTAGTGAAGTTATCCCTCCTATCAACATTCATTAAAGTAACATCATTGTCTCTTTGAGAATGTCATTTTTTAGTACTAGTACCCCATCCTTAAGGTTTCCTAGTTTTGGGTTGTTGTCCGAGAGTGGAAACATTCCTGGTTTTAGTTTTTCCTTCAAGGGTAAAAATGTCCTTGGAGAGGGATTCTCCATTAAAAGTGGGTAGATTCTTGTTTCTAGAATCCCTAATGGGAGCACCACTATTCCCAACCTAAGGCTTCCTTTCAATGGATACTTGAACCCTAGTACTAGCTACCATACATTTACAGGCTCTATCCCCAATGATGGATATGTTTCAATGCTTATGGATATGTTTCAATGTTTCAATTATTCATACATGTAAATGATGTGTATTGGTTAATGTGTGTTAGATAGAGGAAAAAATGAAAATTCTTTATAAATTAAAATTGCATGCAAAAAGTAACTTAATAATAAGAATAATAATAAGAATAAATAAAAAATAAAGTTACTTTATAGCAAGTCACTTTTATAAGTTAAGTGGAATGAATGAACTGTCACACTCAAGCTATGAATCATGTAGTGTAGATGTTAGATGCATGGTTACATGGTAATGCATGGTTACGTGGTATCTTGGAGATCAAGTAGGATGAATTGTGTGCATGTGGACATGAGCATGGGCATAATAGTTCTGGCTATTTAAAAAAAAAAAAATGGGATTGGGATTTTGATTGTTTGTTTGTTTTGTTAAGTTTGCACTTTAAAATTGGTGACTCATTAAAAAAAAATTAGATTGTCCTTTTCGATTGGTGAGGCCATAAAATATTCCTAAATACAATTTTGAATTTGTAAGATTACTTATGGATATGTCCATCCATCAACAAACCTTACTCTACGATCACCACCCCTTTTCCATTTCTAGCAACATTGAATCTACCTATTCTAACTTGTTTAAAAAATGAATTGATAGCACATCATGCAACTTGGCCTCCTATCCCTACCAAATTGCCTTTAGATATTCCTAAATTTGAGGGAAAATCTAGAGGACCCATCGAATCATGTAATGACATTTAATCTCTAATGTTCATCCAACTCATCAATGGACGATAGCACACACACACCTCTTCCAATGAACCCTAACCGAGTTAGCCGCAAAATGGTACATTGAGTTTCCATGACCATCTTACAATAGTTTTTCATCATCAACCATTGTTTTTTCGACACACTTCCACTTGCCCGTTTGTTATAAGGATGGAACTTAGCTCCTCACTTCATTAAGAAAAAGTACCTCCATGTATATATTTGATCATGTTCATGAGTGGATGAGATGTCGTATATTTATTAGAGATGAGATTCTAGACTGATTCTTGGACTTTTGATTTGTGAAATATTTATTGCCTAACATTGATAAGGATTTTGCACTATTAGGGGTAGTCATTGAAGAATAAGTAATTTTGAAATCCCAATAGTTAGACCTAACTTTATTCACAAACTCTAATTTTGTACAACATTATTCCCAATGCAGCTTGACTTGATTTTGATATTGCAAAGCCTACACTAGGTCCATAGGTTGATGGCATAATTGGACCTATTGGAAATGATATGGTTAATTAGGTTATGAGTCAAGATTGACATATGTTCATGTATTTTACCCCACTTTGTGCCATGCAATACACTCAACTAGACCTATCCCTAACCTAGACCCCCAATGTCCACATGGTTCACTCCACAAATTAGAAGGACAATTACTAGCCCGAAGGTAAAAGGAAAAATGGATGGAAGTACACAAATAATGGGAATGGAATGACAAACATTGTCCTGAATAATGCTATTAGGGGCAAGATGGAGAATAAAAAAATGAAGTTTCCTTGTAAGTTGTGTAGGGGAAATCATCTTACCCATGAATGCCCTAAATTGGAGGAGGCATAGTGGTTGTTTGCTTAGTGTGATGCAAAATACCAACCTATTGTTCTTTATAATCCATTTCCTCCTTAGCAACAACAAATGGTTGTTGTTAACCCTACACATTGTAAGGGGAGCAAGGTCTTTAAGCATCTTTGTTTTGGGTACTACTCAAGATTTGAATATCAAAACCACTATGGTATTGTTTCACTCAAAGTTTCAAGGGTTGAGAACAGGAAGAAGAGAAAGAAACGGACCTTGATCTAACCAACAACCAATCATAAAATACTATGAAAGGAAATCAAATTAATCTAAAATATCTCTTTAATACATTATAACGATAAGACAAACAAACCCATAACAATAATAAGGAGAGACAATGCCTCGATATGGTTCGAGATGTCACAATTCCTTGAGGCTTTTGATG
>SNQJ01S0227416.1:0-14526 GCA_010110895.2 Picea sitchensis | reverse complement strand
GTAAGTAAGAGTATTTCATTAAAGTATAAAGAGCCTCCAAAAACAAAACCAGAGTTGCAGAATGTTCAGAATGGCTAGGCTGTAGTAACTGAACTACCCCAAGGGGGAAACCAGTTCAGCCAGTCGATGTTAAGGTTTACATGTCTATCAAACTAGTAAAAATGTGAACATAACTGAGAGTAATAGACTAATACTAAAGTAGAGTCCCCATAGGGGTCATACATTTGGCTTATATTCCGGCCAGGTGGCATGGGTGGCCTCGTTCCAGAGCTCTTCTTCGACAGGTGTTCCTCGTCATTCCATCTGTGCGTCAGCATCCATATTATCCACCGCTGTTGCTGCCTCCCCATCCACCTGCATGGCCTGCCCCAGGTTGCCACCCTCTGCTGGAAGCTACTATTCGCCTCGACCAAACGTTTATGCTGGGACGTGCTCGGCTTGCGTTGCTACTCTCTGGAAGGTGGAGAGGATGTGGAGGAGTGCAGAGGCTTTCCCATCCAGTTGCTGCAGCCAGAATTGTAGATCATCCACTCCTTGTCAGAGGTCGAAGACCAGCCCGTATAGAACGTCCATGTTGTCCTGCATATTCTCGTCTGGGATAAAGTCGGAGATAGAATGTGGAAATGGTGGCGCCTCCAAGGGTGGGTGGAAGTGAAAAGTTTCAGAAGCTGGCAAAGGTACGCTGGCTAGGGGAAGTGGAGGTGCTTCAGGAGGTGTCCGAGAAGTGGAGGCTCTGTCCAGGAAGGGCTCTGAGGGTAAGCTGACCGAACTGTGCGTGAGAACCAAACCTTCAAGCCAGGAAGAGGTGGCGAGTGGTTCCAAGTCAAGCTGCGAAGAGTGCGATGAGTGTGAGGAATGCGAGGACAGCGAATATTGTGAGGGGGATAGGCGTTCGAAGCCGAAATGAGAACCAGGGCGAGGTACAGGCACTTGTAGCCGGGATGGAGTCCAAGATGAGCCCCTTCTTGGCCTGCCTCTTTGCCTAGGCATGTTGACCGTGCAAGAGAAATGGTTGGCCTGCGAGAGAAACCCCAGGTGAGCAGAGAGGCCGGGAGAATAACCAGTTGCAGGAGAGCACCAAGTTGCATGTAAGAAGGGTTTGAAGCACAGAAGGAGAGAGCAAGGAAGAGGTAAGCCATAATGGACCATGTCTGCTCAACCGGTGGAGATGAAGGCCGGGCCACATGCAAAGTCTTAATGAAATCACCCATCGAAATGACAGCCAGAGACAGGAAGCGCACCAGGCTTAATGGCGCCTCAGACGTCGTAGGAGGGATTAAATGCATGGGGGTGGTGGTTGTTCTTGGCATGATCTGTCACGTGGCTCTCGCCACGCTGGCCTATGTGCACCTCCTCCTGATGCCATGTGGCCTGCACCAACACCCGATCCGGGGGCTTATACACTACTATGGCTTTATGCTTACAGTGTTGGAGTATGGGATGTTGCGGATTGAGGGACGCTTGGCACAGGAGTTCCAGTCTGTCCCAATCCGTTCCCAAGTTTGCCACGTTAGCTTATATCTGATTGGCCTTCCTTCTAATGTGAGATGGTATGAAGGCCGGGTTGGGCTGCAGGAGATTCACAATTGTTTTTAGTCCATGAGAGAGTCTCCAGCAGGGTGAAATTCGATCCGGGTCAGCTCCGTTTAGAATTCTCTTGAAGAGATTGATGATGACGAGGGAGTCCCCTTCTACGATCAGCTTAGTGTAGTTGTGTTCCTTTGCTAGTTGCAATCCTCTGGTGAGCCCCCAATGCTCAGCAGCATTGTTCGTGGTGTGGCCTAGGTTTCCTGTGTTGATGAGAATGATGTGTCCTTGATGATTCTGAAAAACCACTCCATAACCTGCTGCACCCGGGTTGCCTTTGGAGGCTCCATCGAAATTGAGTTTGATGAAGCCCTCCTCAGGGGGAGTCCAAATTGAGGGGATTCTTTGAAGAGGTAGTGAGAAGGGGGAAGGGGGCGGGTTCTGAGCAAGATGGATTTTCCAATACTGAAGGATAGTAAGTTCAGAAGATGTTCCCGTCAGATCCTTTGCAGACCAATGATGGAGGTTGATAGTTTCCAGGATACTGATGCGGCATTGGTTCCAGCAATGTTTCCAAGGGCGCTGGGTATTTCTGAAGATCCTCCTATTTCTTTCCTTCCATATTTGCCAGAGTATGAAGCCTGGAAGTAGTTGCCAGATATGGTTAAGAAGGGGTGATTGAAAAGCCTGGTCTCTCCAGTCTGCAATAGTGTCGATGATGTTGTCTCGTTTGCGGTCTGAGGTGCGCATGATTTGTGCACTTTGGTCCCAGACTTGAGCTGTGTAGGAGCAGGTATTGAGGAGATGGTTCATGGTTTCAGCTTCTTATCCATAGAGAATGAATATAGACGGCCCAACAAACCCTCATTTTGAAAGGTTATCCCAGGTGAGGATGCTCGAATGCGTGACAAGCCAGAGGAAGAGGGTAATTTTTGGCCAGTGTTTTAGGGCCCAAATTTTGCTCCACTCTCTTCCTGTGTGTTCAGGGTCAGAGTGAGTCTTGATGGCATAGGCCTCTTTTGTGCTAAAGGTACCCCTTGGAAAGTATCCCCATCTTAGAATGTCTTCTCTGATAAGAGTGGGAATTTTTTGTTTGCTCAATTCCTCATACCAGGGTTTTAGGTCCACATGTGCCTCTATATTCAAGTGCTCCTTATTTAAATTCCAACATCTCCAGGTGGCGTTTGTTGGGTCATCTTGCCAATAGTTTGCTACCTTTTTCAGTCCCACCTGAGTAGCTGGTATGCTAATACTGTCAGCCCATTCTTCTTGGTCTAGAGTTGGCCACTGCTGCCACGAATCCCTCCAGAAGAGGGTTGTTTTCCCATTCTGAATTTCCCAGAAAGCATGATTCGTTACCAAATGTCGGTTTTGCTTAGCTGCAACCTAGATTAAATATCCAGGGTTGTCCCCATTTCACCTGATCAAGTTTCTTTCTGCCATATTGGGTGCATATTTTCCTCTCCATAGCTTAGCCCATAATTCATTGGGTCTTTTTAGCCATCGCCACCAGATCTTGGCACTAAGGACTTTGTTCATGATTGAGGGGTCCCTTATTCCAAGTCCTCCCTGAGTTTTGGGCTTGCAAAGTTTTTCCTAGCTGATCAGTGCAATTTGTTTACCTGTATTGAGTCCCTGCCATAGGAAGTTCCTCTGCAAATTCCTTATGGTTGTAAGGACAAAATTCATGGTGGCCAGCACCGAGAAGGTGTAGATTGGAAGGGCTTGAAGCGTGGCTTTGAGAAGAATGAGGTGGCTAGAAAATTTTAGGGCTCTATAGGTCTAGGAAGAAAGCCTTTTAGCAAAGGAGGATAGGAGATGCTCCCAAGAGGAGTTTCTGAGGGCATTGTCTAGCAACGGAATGCCAAGGTATTTGGACGGAAGGGAGCTTCTTGTGAATCCTAGAATGATAGAAATATTGTTTTGGATTGGAGCAGGCATGTTGAAGAAGAAGATCTGGGATTTGTCTTTATTGAAGTCCAGTCCTGAGGCCACGGAAAAAGATTGAAGGATCGAGAGGAAAGAGTGGGCTTCTTTAACTGTGGAGGAGCCCATCATCAAGGTATCATCAACAAATTGGCTATGAGAGATTGGGGGGGAGATACCATGCAGAGGTAGACCCATTAGCGAGTTTCTTGCTATGGCTGCATGAATGGAACGGATGAGGCCCTCAGCCATGATAATGAAAAGGAAAGGGGACAGTGGGTCTCCTTGTTTGATTCCCCTGGAGGGAGAAAAAGGATGGGAGGGAACCCCATTGACCAAGATAGAGAAAAAAGCCGAGGAGGTGAGATTTAGAATCCACTCGACCCAAAGATGGTCAAATACAAAGGTCGGGAGAATTGCATGCATGTAGTCCCAACTTAACTTGTCAAAGGCTTTAGAAAGATCAAGTTTAAGTATCATACCTGGCATTCGGATCTTCTGCAAGGAGTGGATAACTTCATGAGCTAAGATGACGATGTCCATGATCTGCCTGCCTTCGACATAACCTGATTGTTCTAGAGAGATGATCCCTGGTAGGATGGGCTTGAGTCTTCTAGCAATCACTTTAGTTAGGAGTTTGTAGATGACGTTGCATAGTGCAATGGGCCGGAATTGCGTGGGATGAGAGATCTGCCCCTCCTTGGGTATGAGTGCAAGGAAAGTCGCATTAAGAGTTGGGAGGACTTGTCCTGAAGATTGGGAGTCTTCAATGATTTCCCAAACCTCTTCCCTGATCATCTGCCAGCAATGGTGGAAGAAATCACTAGTGAAGCCTTGCCTTTGGGGGTGTTCTGAAGTGCTTGATCTACCTCCTCAATAGCAATGGGCCTGAGCAGGGCGAAGTTCTATTCTGGAGTTATTAGGGTGGGTATATGCTACGTGATATTGGCAATGGCTTGTGATCTATCCGCTAGGGGATCCGTGAGGAGATCCTTGTAAAAAGAGACCAGTTCCTTTTCCAGTTCCTCGTGGGAATGAATAAGTTGTCCATTGGTGGAGGTTAACTAAGTGATTATGTTGGTATGTCGTCGTTGAAGGGTGGTTCTGTGAAATAATTTAGTGTTTCGATCCCCTTCCTTGAGCCATTGAACGCGAGATTTTTGCTTCCAGAGAGTCTCTTCTTGGGCTTTCCTTGCCTCCAGCCGTTGATTAATATCTGCCTCCGTGATTTTAAGATCTTCCATAATACCTTGCTCCCAGATCTGTTTCTGCGTCACTCTCATTTGTTCCATCAGCTGCCTTTGGGAGTCAAAGATGTTGCCAAAGGTTTGCCTGCTCTAGAGTCTAAGTTGTTGCTTGAGGTTCTTGAGCCTTTGCTAGAAATGGTACATTTTGGAGCCATGGGGTATCTCTGCCTCTTTCCACCAAGCCTGGATCTTGTTGTGAAAATATGGGTGGCTAAGACAAAACTATTCGAATCTGAAGGGTTTTCGACCTGGGGTGGCCGACACTTCTAGCCAAAGCTGGATGGGCCAATGATCCGAACCATGCCAATCTAAAATCCTTGACTCCAGAGATGTGTCCTCCAGCATGAGGGATTCAGAAATTAGGAAACGATCCAGTCTGCAGGCAATTTGATGAGTACCAATTCTTCTGTTTGTCCAGGTGTGAGTGCCATTGGGTGTTTCTAGGTCTATGAGGTTGTTGTTTTCAATAAAGCTACCGAAGGCACTGGCTTCCCGATCCAGGCGCCGAGTGCCTCCTTTTTTTTCCTTCAGGTTGCGAATGAGATTGAAGTCTCCCCCAACAATCCATTTGTTGGTATCGACTAAGGTGGACAGGTACTCCAGGTTGCTAAGAAAGGCCTGCTTATCCCCAGGGTTGGCTGGCCCATAGACATTAGTAAGGCAACCAGGTTTGTTGGAGCCAATGAGCCTGTAGTTTGTTGTAAAGGACCAATTGGTAGTGGTGAAGTTTTCCAAGATGGTTGTGTTGGGGTTCCATAACATAGCTAGTCCTCCTATCGTGTCGGTGGTCGTTGTGGAAACCGCCTCTCCTTGCTTCCAACAGTAGGGGAGGATCCTGTCTATGTCCTCAGTGGTGCATTTTGTTTCTTGGAGTAGCATGATGTCCGGTTTTTCTGCCAAAATCAGATCTCGTAGCAGCTTCTACTTGCCACGTCCATTGAGACCTCTTATATTCCATAAGATGATCTTCATGAGGAAGAGGGGGGAGGGAGAGGGGGAAAGTTGTCTAAGATAAGGTGGATTTGACCAGAGTTCACCACGAAGTGACCGATCTCTTGTATAAGCTTGTTTGTTGATTTCCTTCCCCTTTTCTTTTCATCTTTCTGTGGTTTTATCTGACCCTTTGACTGATTACCCTGTATTCCCAAACCCTTATTGGATCTAGCTGAGGATCTAGCTGAGGAGTTGAGGAAAACTTTGTGTACTTTCCACAATTGGTCCAGGGGCATGGTGTATAGTTTCTGGTGTCGATAAGCATGCTCTAGATGCTCCAGGTCCACTCCTGCTAGTTCCTACTCATCAAGATCCATCTCGGCATCTCCATCCTCTTGCTCCATGTGGCCCTCCATTCTAGTATCTGGATCTATTGTCAAGTTGCTTGGATCCTTTTCCTTTATTGGTTCTTTACCCCCTGTGCCTGTTTGCTGAGGCGCACTTTCCTTCTAGAAATCTTTGGGGTTTTTAGGGTCTGAGGGATTCTTCGGTTGATCTTATAGTATTTCATATTTATTGCTAGTGGACGGATTATTGTTTGTCTGAGTTACCTATTTTCTTTCTGCTTGTCTCTTCTTCCCTAATGCTGGAATGAAGCCATCCCTGTTTTTGCCAGCCTCTATGTTCCCTTCTTTGTGCGCAGCATTGAAGGGGCAATCTCTGAAGAGGTGTCTGTGCTCATGACATTTCCGACATATGAATGGAATATGTTCGTAGTCGATGGTTTGCACCCAATCTTCGTCGTGGTACTCTAGGATTATAGATCCCGGGAGTGGCTTGGCTATGTTCAGGTATACATAGATGCGTGCATATGAGGTATATCTTCTTTGCTTTGTGGCCTCCGATGATTTCACATAAACCCCAATGGTGTTACCTATACCTGCCAGAACCTCCTCCAGCCATAATTCCTGGGGTAAGGAGTATAGTCTTATCCATACTGGTGCATGTGCAAAATCTTCCTTTTCAGGGCTGAACTTCTCTGTCCAGAACCTTAGGAAAAGTCCTACTAAGTTGAAGAAGTAAGGCCCTCCATCAAAAATACAATTGCGGTCCTCCAGGTTGTGCAGGATGATGGTGAAGAAGCCCTCGGAGCCCAACTGCAGTTCATAATGCCCTTTTGGATTCCACCATTGTTGTATCCATTTAATCAAGTCTCGTTCTGAGGGCCAGAGCCCTAAGAATTTGCCTACTAACGTGTAGTCCCTCATATATTGCTTTTGTTCCTCAATGCGCGGTGAACTGATGATGTACTTCGGGGCTTGCGGTGCTTATGGGATGCATTTGCCTGGTAGCCATGGCACCGACGTTGTTGTTGGTATTGGCGGATTAACTGAGTCAACATCCATCTCTTTGTCCTTGAAATGTCCTTCCATCACGAGCTGTGAGCACAAATCTGGGGGGGGCTCGAACGTGGGCCGCTTCGATCCCTCTCCTAGGCTGCCATTCGTCGTTACTTGGCTGTAGGAGGTGCCTGTCGGCCCTCCCTCCTTCAGAGTCATGAGCCCCTACGGGGCGAAGGTTGTAACCTTGCGCTGAAACCCTAAACCTAAGTTGCAGAGCCGATCATCTTCAAATCCTAACTCAACCTGCCTAATCACAATTGAACCATTTTTTCATAAATTTATTATTTTAATTACACATGTGTATTTATAATTTTATAATATTTATCTATATATTTTATCAAATAAAAGGAACATAGAAATAAAATTTAAAAAACTAAAAAATAATAATTATAAACGAAATAATAATAAAAAATACATTAAAACTAAATAAAAAGTAAACATAAAATGTGTGTTGGTGGGGAAGGGGGTGATTATGAGAATCACCCTCCCACCCCACCTTCGCCATTTCACCCCATGCACCCTGTCATCTTCCCTTCCTCGTCGCTCCCCTTGGCTATGGTGGAAGGGGAGCGACGAGGGAAGGGAGGGTGACGGACTATGGTGGAAGGGGATTGATGGGGAAGGGAGAGTAATGGGTTGTGGTGGAAGGGAAGTGGCAGGGAAGGGAGGGTAATGGGTTGTGGTGGAAGGGGAGTAGCGGGGAAGGGAGGGTGACAAGGTGTGTATGGGTTATGGTGGAAGGGGAGCGACAAGGGAAGGGAGGGTATGGTGGAAGGGGAGCGACAAGGGAAGGGAGGGTGACAGGGTACATATGGTGTTGGGTGAAATGGTGGCGGTGGGGTGGCAGGGTCATTCTCATAATCACCCCTCTCCCAAGAACGGGGCGGGAGGAAAATGGGATGCACATATCGTGGGGTGAAACATGGGTTGTGTTGGAAGGGGAGTGGTAAGGGAAGGGATGCACACATGGGCGAGAAGGTGACGAGGTGCATGTGTCGTGGGGTGAAATGACAGTGATGGGGTGGGAGGGTGATTCTCATAATCAACCCCCACAAACACATGTTTTACCTTTGTTATGTTTTTGCTTTTGATATTATTATTAGTGGTGATCTAATTTTGATTTTATTAGCATTATTATTGTTTTTTAATTCATTTTAATGTTTTTTTAATGTTGTATATTCCTTTTAAATAAGTTTTGATATTTTTTATAGAATTATGAAGCGAGATGGAACGCCAATGCGGCTAGGGCCTAAACCCTAGCCGCCACCGCTCTGATTTTCATTTGCAGGGGCGTTGATCATTGTTTGTAGCTGCCGATCAAGGTTCCCATCGCTTTCTCTGCATTCAGGGCCGCGGATCGGCATCTCCAGCGCGTCCCTCCTGCGTGAACGCGATTTGGAGCAGTGGTCTGCCTGCCCCTGCGATTTGGAACAGTGGTATGCCTGCCCCTGCGATCTTGTTTGCTGGTGGTCGTCGCCCTGCCACGATGGCTCCAAATCCGGTTGCTGAGAAGGAAGAAGATCCTTTGGAAGCATTCAAAGCATTAGTCCGCTCGGCAGGACCTAAATCCAAGTCTTCTCTTTCGTCTAAGTTTGTTAAGAAGATGGAGGAGATCCCTTCTCTGGAGCTATCTCCAGAGGAGCCTTGCAACCTTGCCCTCTTTCTAGCAGAAAATGCCCTCATCTGAAAGTTTACGGGGCTATGGCCAATCCCCAAAGCAGTGGAGGCATGGATTAATGAAGCGATGGAAGTAAACGTCACGAGAGAAAATTTTCTCTACGTGCTTGCAGCATTAAAGCCGAGTTTTGTCTTGATTTCTGAGGACAAGGGCGGTGATCTGGTTTTTTGAAATGGTCCCTATTTCATGGGTTCGAAAGGGTTGTTCTTAGCCCCTGGACTCTTGACTTCAATCGCGGAGACGAGATCACAGCAGCCCATGTATGGGTTAGGCTACCTCACCTCCCCATACATCTCGGGGGAAGATCTCTGGAGGACGTGGAAATAAGCTTGGCGTTTCTGGACGGTGTGGAACGAAAGAGTCGATTTACTGCTTCGTGTTGTGTTGAAGTTAACCTCGAGAAAAGTCTTCCGGAAGCCATTAACCTCTCCCACCGGAGATGGTTCCATATCAAGAGGCGGACTTCTGGCAGATTCCTTTTAAGTGCCTTGATTGCCATGCATCACGATCTCGTTCCAGCAATGCCCCAAAGCCTACGGGAAGCGGGACCAATCAAAATATGGTTTTATTGAGTATCCTAGCAGCCAATGACCAAAGTGAAAGAGATCCACCACCCAGAACTCGAAGGCCACTCGATGTGGTAACTCAATAAAAAGCAACTTTGATCTTGTTGGAAGAGGAAGATGAAGCCCTAGATCTAGAAACAACAACAGATAAGGGAAATCCTCCAGCAGACAAAATCCTTACGGATTCCACGCCCCGATCGATGTGGCGAGAGAAATTGAACTTCGGACCAGAACCCTCGCCTCTTTTTGCGTAATACATTTGTTCCTCCCCTCTAAGCATTTCATTGGAAACTTGAACTGAAGACAATTGATTCTTGTCTCCACCCTTAGAGACGGACCAACAAACCTTGTGAGAGAATGACCTCCGACATTTCTTTAGGATCTCAGAAGAAGTTGGACCCCTTCTTTAAGAGGAAAATTCCATCCCCTCAGGTTTAATGCTTTGCTTTTGTCTTCTCGTGCTCACGGTTGTGAGAATTTACTCATGTATGCATTTTTTGTCATTTTCTCGAATTGGCTCAAGAAGCGAGATGGGATTGGTTTTCCAAGACATTACTTAGAAAGGTTGGCCTTTGTTAGGAGTCATAACCTTCTTGGTTATATTTTCGGATTACGGCTTGCGAGAATATTAAACAATGAAACATAGCAGTTCTTGTTAAAAAAAGTTTGATATTTTTATAATTTTGTTTATTATTATTATTTATTTGTTTATTTTAAAATTCATTTTTATGTTTTTCTAATTATCTAAATTGCATTTTATTTTTAAATAAAATTTATAAAATTATGAATAAATATTTATTATTAAAATATCGTTATAAATATTTCTTTATTTTTTTATTAAAAAATTAAATTAAAAAATGAAAAAAAATTAGTTATAATCATAAATTTTTAATTTTCCTTTTAATTTCTAGCCTCTTTTTCTTAAAAAATTTAAAGAGGCTAGGGATGGTTTATTATTATATTTTTTCTTCATTCAATTTCAAGCATATGGTTTTTTTTTTTTTTTTTCAATTTAAACATATTTTAAGAATATGTTGTATTTTTAATTATAAAAGAACATTTTTTAATTTTTCTATCTTTTTTATATTTGTTTTTAATTTTTTCCAACAATGTAGGATTTCTACATTATTGTTTTAAAATATTTACTATTTTAAGCATAACTGAAGAGGGGTTTTATCAATATTATCTTTTTTTGTTTGGGGGTTCATTTTAAGATTTTGGTTGTAAGGGTATTGATTGTCAAGATCATGGTTTAAAAGAAGTTGTAATTTTGACCTCGAAAAAGTGTGGAGTGTCGATTAGGTGTCACTTTCCAATTGAGGGGTTGACTTTTAGATTTTTCTTGCAACGGTACAGGTTGTTAAGGTCGTCCCTTTCAAAGAAGTTGTAATTTTGACCAAAAAATAAAAAGGTTGCTACTAGTAGTGTCACTTTTGATTGAGGAGATGATTCCCCCAAAAAAAAGGGAACTAGTAGTAGCACCACTTTTTCAATTCAAAGGTCAATTTTGGTGTTTTTTACCTAAAAGTATGGGATGTTAGAGCTAGTGTTCTCGTTTGAGGTCACTTTAGTTATTGTTAAGTAGGTAACTATGTTCTTCTTGAGCTCAAGCACCATGAACAAACCATAAGCATAATGACAAGAGCCCGGCTAAATTTTTCTAAGTTGGATATGGTGCCATTAATATGTTTCACACACTATGGATGGGTCTCATGGCATTGACCATAGTCATGGTGGGGAAACAACATTATCCATCCCTTGACATTAGTTAGAGGAGGGAAACAATATCATTAGGCCTAAACATAGTTTTTTCAAGCTCAAACATGAACATCCTAAAGGCCCACCACATGGGAGCATGGATAGTTTGTGGGACCTTGTCCTTTGTGAAAATATCAAAACTAGTGTCTTAGGATCTTATTGAAGCTTCTTGAGATCAAGAGCCTTGAACAAGTACTAAAACCAACACATAGGAACTTTCTAGGGGGTCTTTAGCCTCTGAATGGGATACAAGCACCATGAGTAAGTTTTGTGCACTAGAATTGTGTGTTGAGGAATAAACATAGTCAGTGGGGACACAATGGCCTTAAGCCCTATTGAACCATCTCGGCTCAAGCATTGTGAACAACACCTAGAAATTATGACACGAGCCTCTCTAAGAAGTCCTTAACATCCAAGTTGAATATGGTCACCATTACCAGGACTTGGGCATCATGGAGGGGTCTGGGGTTTTGTGACCTGATCAAGGGGGGAAACAAGAGCCTCTGGCCCTAAACTTTGTTTTTGAGGGTCAAGTGCCATAAACAAGTCCTTGAACCTCCACATTTGAACTATGCTGCTTAACGATCGCCTTTGAGGGTGCTATGGGCACCATCACTAGGTTGAATTGTGCACCAAGAATGAGTCTAGAGATCTATCTAAGGTCATAGGAGGAGAATAATGGGTCTTGTGCGGGGTGATTCTTATCGGGCTCAATCACCATGAACAATTCCTACTACCCACAAAGCCTCTACGACTATAGTGTTGAATGCATCCTCAAACAACCACACGAGACCCTTGTACAATATCTCTAGCTTATTAGAGAGATATAAGAACCATGATTAAGCCACAACACATGATCTGAACAAGAATTTGTCTTAGAACCACACCACGAATCATTCTCTAGGCTATGGTAAGGGTTCATTAGCATATGAGTGGGATACAAGTTCCCTGAGTAGGTTTTGTGCGTTGGTAATGGTCTTTGAGGTCTAAACGTAATTCGAGGGAAACAAGGGGCTTAATCCCTACATGAAGGTATTATGGAGCTCTAGCGCTATGGTTAAGGGAGGAAAATAATAATTAAGCCTTGGAGGCCTAGATGCCACTACTCAGAGCTCAATCACCATGAACAACACTTGCAAACCAAAACACAAACTCTCTATGGGGACTTTAGCATCAAGGTTGGATATGAATGCCATTAAGAGATTTTACATACCGAGAATGGGTCGAGGAAAGAAAATAACTTCGTCGAGATATTATTGAATATTCTTGGTCCCAAAAGCCTTGAACAAGTCCTTATACCAACACATAAATCCTTTGTAGGGGTTCTGTGCAAGCCTTTGAGTGGAATACAGAAGTGTCATGAGTAGGTTTTGTGTAATGGAAATGGATCTAGACCATGCCACATTGTCAAAGGGGTAAACAAATCCTTGAAGTCCTAATTGGACCTTCACGAGGCCCCACGCACGTAGCCCATTACCAAGAGAAGGAAAGGACTCCTATTCATTCGAATCAAGTGGCCCGGGCCGGCGTCGAGCCTTAGACCTTCTGTTTCTCAAGGTCATGGCATCCATTACGCCAGATCGAATATCCGTGCAATGGGTTCGACAATTTTTCCATCAGGCACGTGGTTCTGCCAGACAATTTTTCGTTTTCTGTGAATCCGTAGAGAGAAGGAACTCCCAACGTTTTAGATTATTTTATTTACCGATTATATCGTAGTCAAAGTTTATTAGGTGACTCCCAAATTTAATGAATGTTTTGGTACATAGACTTTCAAATATAATGAATCCTTGTTCTACTTCCAATCTAATAAATATTTTAGAACATTTACTCTTAAATTTAATAAATGTTTTGGATTTTGGAAAACAATTTTTCACTATTTCTATTTAATTTTTATTTAATGAATCCTTATTCTACTTCCAATCTAATAAATATTTTAGAACCTTTACTCTTAAATTTAATAAATGTTATGGAATTTGGAAAGGGATTTTTTATTATTACTATTTATTTTGTTATTTAATAAATGTTATGGAATTTGGAAAGGCATTTTTTATTATTACTATTTATTTTGTTATTGTGATAAAAAAATTGAGATGTAATTTATTTTTGAGTTAATATTACAAATATTTTAAGTATTTTTTATTAAGTTATAAAGGAAAATGTTATTTTTTAGTATTAAAAATATTATTACATTTAAATTTAAAAAGAGAATTACGTGATACAATAAAATAAATTAAGATACTATAAGGAGGTGATCAATTTAGAAGATCAAAATGTCTCCATGTCTTAACTAGTGTAAAGAAAAATAATGATTTAAACTAAATGGATTAAATTATATAAATTGTAAAACTAAATAAAAAAGTAAAACTTTTTAATGTTTTATAATATTAATTAGATTTGAAAATTGATAAAATAAATGATTTAAAACTAAAATAAGACTAAATTATATAATCTGTAAAACTAAATATAAAAGGATAAAACATTTTAATATTTTTTATGTTAAAGTTTTACATTATGTATCTGCTTTTTGAATTTTTTTTTACATATTTAATTTTTTATCACGTAATGTTATTGGTTCATTAAGTTGAAGTCTTATTCTCACATCGACGACATGCTTTGATGTCTACATAAATTATGCTTTATATTATTAATTAGATTTGAAAATTGATAAAATAATGATTTAAAACTAAAATAAGACTAAATTATATAATCTGTAAAACTAAATAAAAAAGGATAAAACATTTTAATATTTTTTATATTAAAGTTTTACATTATGTATGCGTTTTAATTTTTTTTTTTTACATATTTAAATTCTTTATCTGTAATGTTATTGGCTCATTAAGTTGAAGTCTTATTCTCACATTGACGACATGCTTTGATGTCTACATAAATTATGCACGAGTCATCGATTTTGTTGGATATTGAAAAAGTGTAAACCTGACAATTTACTGTGAGGGTTTTCTGGGTACTATCTTTATAAAATACGAAATTATCCCCAAAATCGAAGAGATAAATTTACGTGTCTTTAAATACACGTTAAGAACAAAATGACAAGTTCACAATTAAAACTTCAATATTTATTAAAAACCAGAAAATAATATATTAAAGTTTAAAATAAAATAACATTTTTTTTAAAACTAATTCTATTTACACAATGAGAATATGTTGTGCTCATTGGTTCATGGTAGGATAAAGTTGTTCTATTAAAAAAACAAATTAAATGATGAAATTGACATGTCGCTCGTGCATTCAATATGTATTACAAACTGAATAGACAGTTGGCCAACCCGACTTACGCGACAGGTTTAGCCGCTATGAAATTGACCAAAATGGAAAGTGAACTCGGAACTCGGAACTCCCAAAGAGGAAACTCAACTACATGAAATATTTTTTATGGTCACGTTAAACTTTACATGTTGGGCAAAGTGAAGTTTTAACTTAGCTTGACATGAAATCCTATGAAAACTCAAGTGCAGTCTCTAGATAGT
>SNQJ01S0227410.1:0-14527 GCA_010110895.2 Picea sitchensis | reverse complement strand
AGATTGAGCAATTACAAGGTGGTTTTTTAACACCCTAGCACATACTTCTTAGTTAAGTTTTTGTTATCCTTGGAGAGTTTACCTCTCCACACCTAATCCAAGGCCCTAGCCTAAGCTATTAGTGAACCCTAGACAAAGTGTTACTAATATAATTTAGCTTAGTGCATTCATTTTAGGGGATTTTCTTACTCAAGGAACGGAAGTGAAACATATGTTGTTTGAGACTTGCAAAACTAAAACTTATTAGAATATTGACAAAGAAAACTTTACACTAATTCTACAAGTGAAAAAAATATTCAAGCAAAAAGCATGAACAATCCTTCAAACATAAAGATGCGATCTTTTCTCCTTTCCATGAAAATGCACAATGTAACTTTCAAGTGAAACAAAAGAGAAAATGAAAGGATTTTCTTTTGCAATGATTTCAAGATGAGAAGAAAACGCAACCCTATGCTAATTTATTTTTATTTTTCAAGTAACAATGCAAAGCAAATGCAAAGAAAGAAAGAGACCTAAAAAAAAACTAGTTTTTTTTTTTTTTATATAATTTTATTCCAATCAAAGCATAACTAACAAAAGATGCTAAAAGAAACTGCAGAATAAACGATTCATGGCCCCCCCAACTCATTTTTAAAATGCAACTCATTTTTCTTAAAATTCAAGCTAAAAATAAGCCAAAAATGCTGGGAAACACATAGAGACAAGATGATTTTTTTTATTTTTATTTCATAAACAATCTGAGTCTGCAAACTGTCTCATACAAGCATCTAAACAACAAACAACGGAGGAGGCTTGGAATCCTTGAAGACATGCAGGAACCACAATCTTCTACGAAGAAAGGAAAATCTTTGAAAAATTCTCAATAGAGACATGTTATGTGAATGACCATCCTGCGTATGTGCATGGGTTGTGTATAATATGAGCGATGTATGTATGTGTATTTGTATGAGAACCTTGCTTTTATACACCTTTGTAAATTAAAATAAAAATAAAAGTGGATAGACAACTTGGGCATGAGTAGAGCACCAAGAAGGTGACCCGGATACAACTGACTGGGACACTAGAATACTCAAAACCAACTAGATAAAAAACTAAACCAGATCTCCTAAAAATACAAAGAGACTCCCAAGTGGATTCACGAGTTCTTCTATGGGGAAAATCCCCTATATTGAATTCGTGAGGTAAAGCACTGACTTTCCTTAAAAGAAAATTCTACCCTTAAGCTACCCAAAAACCATCTAAACAAAGTGACTAGAGAGAGGAAAGAGGGTCAATGGGTTCACATTTATTCCTTGCGGTTAGTGTATACCTTTTTTTCTTCTTGCAACCTCCTAGATTGCGAGTCTCCTCCCAAAGATGACCTCCAAACAACTTAGAAAACAATGCTACAACACATGCAATCTCTAAAGGTTTAGATATAGACATAAATGCGTAAATCAATAAAAGCATATAGACATGATGTTTTGGAAAAAGAATGAACTCTTTTATTCAATATAAAGATCAAAAGGATTACAACCATCGTCGACAATCGCTCCACAAACCAAGTCTAGGCTCCTCTATCATGGATCCAAGTGCATCAATACCACGCTAGCTTCTCATAACCAATTTACCACCTAGGAAAGGAGAAAGGGTTGTATGGGGAGAGAAAGGGATGGAGGGAGAAATTTGGGGCTGGCTTCAAAATAAGATAGAAAAATTGGGCTAAGAAGGATGGATTTTGGAAAATTTTCTTATTCTCTTGTATGCATCCAAATGATACTAGACCTCTTTTATATGAGAAAAAATATGGTTATTAGGTTTTGGGATGGGATACAATGGATGAAATGGTTGGTAAACCTTCTATAGCCAATAAACTTCACATAATTCCTTTCAATTTTATATTTTTGCAACTTTTGGGTTGTGCTTAGCAGGAAGCTAACTAGAATGCAACTCATGTATGTGCATGTGGGATAACTAGCATGCATCATGCATGTGTACACGAGATATTAGTGCAACATGGAACCTTACACTATCAAAAAATATTTTCTTATGGAAACCTCAACAATATTTTGAAAATTATGTAAATTAAGGCCAATGTCTTGTATGCAAACATAAGGCATTTTTGGACTATAACTGCTGGCACAAATACTAGGTCATCTTAGTTTTAATCATCTTGTTAAGCTAGGAAAGAAATATGTTGTAAGAGATATGCATAAAATATCCAAACCTGAGAATGTTTGCAATTCATGTCAGTTTGGAAAATAGTCGAGTTTAATTCAAGGAAAAATAACACTCTAATACTCGACCTCTTGAGATGATTCACATAAATCTTTGTGGCCCTACTAGTAAACAATCACCTCGAGGTGAAATATATATCATATTGTTGATTGATGACTATACGAGAATGACTTAGGTTGGATTGTTGAAGCTTGTACTGATTCAAAGGGCTTTTGAAAAATTTTAAATCTTCAAGGCTCAGGTAGAAAATGAAATGGACTAAAACCTCCAATGCCTAAGATTATATAGTGGGAGAATTCACATCTGATGAATTCAATAGTTACTGTGTAAAATATGGGATCAAGAGACAATTTTCCATTGCAAGAACCCCTCAACATAATGGGGTTGTAAAAAGTATGAACAAAATAGTTCAAGAAATGGCCAAGGCCATGTTTGATGAATCATAAGTACCCAAAACCTTTTGGGGAGAAGTTTTTCAAAATGTTGTTAACATTCTCAAGCCAAAGCACATATAAGGTAAAAAACTAATAAAAATAATGTATGAGCTATGGCATGTGGGACCAACATCAATGAAATTGCTAAAATTTTGGAAGCAAATTCTACATTAAAACAAATAAAGACAACTTGGGTAACTTTGATTCTAGATTTGATGAAGGAATTATGCTAGGACACTCATCCAGAAGTAAAGGATACAAGTGCTGCAACAAAAGGCTCCATAAAATAATTAAGAGAGTAGTTGTAAAAGTAGATGAGAGACCACTTCATCCAGTAAGACATCAACACCATAATGATCAATATGAGGAATCAATCAACAATGAAGTAAAAGATAATGGAATGGATGAGCAACATGAACAAGAAGATTTAGAAGGAGAGGAAGGGAATGGAAATGTATCCTTAGTCAAATACCCCATCAGGGTATGTTCAAAATCATCATCCATAGAGTCATATTCTTGGAAACAAGGAAGCAAGTGTACAAACTAGAAGAAAAATAATGAATATATAGTTACATAAAAATTTGCACTAATATCCATAAGGTGAAACAAAAATTTGAAAGAAGTGGGATGACAAAAGTGAAGATTCAAACCATGAATGAAGAACTAGGACCCAAATGAATAAAAAAAAAAATACTTGGGATCTAGTCCTAAGACTCAATGACAAGAATGTAATTGGAACTAAATGGGTATGCAAAACAAGTTGAATGAAGATGGACATATTATAGTGAGAGCAGGCTAGAATGGTATGCAAGGGGTACTCCAAGTAGAAGGCATAGACTTTGAAGAAACCTTTCCTCTATTGCAAAATTGAGAAATCCAAAATGTTTTGAAAAGACAAGTATTTACAAAAAGTTCAAAGTTTATCATATGGATATTAAATGTGCCTTTTTAAAATGTATTGCAGCTAGACAGAGGTATGTGTGGGAGGCAGGGGTTTTCACCTAACTAACAAAAATGATTATGTTTTACTGATTAAAAGAAAACACATTATGGGATAAAACAAGCTCCAAGAGCTTGGTATTATAGAATAGACAATATCTACAACAAGCATGGTTAGAAAAGGAAACATTGATAACAACTTATACATCAAGGCTGGAGGTAATGATTTTTTAATTATTGTAGTGTATGTTGATGATATTATATTTGTTAGTAACATTAGATTAATGAGTAATATGTTTGCAAATGCAATGAAAAAAGAGTTTGAGATTTCCATGTTAGGATAAATATCCTTCTTTCTTGGCTTACATATTCATCAATTAGAAAAAGGAATTTTTATCTCACAAAGTAAATATCTCAAGGAAATATTGGAGAAGTTTGGCATGGAAAACTTTTTTGAGGTGAGCATTCCTATGACTATCGGTTGAAAAATCAACAAAGATAGTGATGCTCCAGAAATAGATCAAACCATGTACAATTCTATGTTAGGAAACTTATTATATCTCATAGATTCAAGGTCTGACATCATACAAGAAATGGGTTTCGTAGGAATATTTCAAGCAAATCTTAAGGAAACCCATGTTCTTGAAATTAAAATAATATTTAGATACTTGCAGGGGAATGTTGATTATGGATTTTGGTATCAAAAAGACACAAACCTCATTCTCAGATATTATACAAATGCATACTAGGTAGGAAGTATTGATGATAGAAAACACACCCGGTGAGGCACATTCTTCCTTGGTAGTTGTTTAGTGTCCTATCTCAACAAGAAACAAACTTCCATTTCTCTCTCTCTACAATTGAAGCTGAATATGCCATTTTGCAACATCTTGTTGTACTCAAGTGTTGTGGATTAAAAATAATCTCAATGATATTCAAGTTCCTTGTGATCAACCTGCCTCCATCATGTGTGACAATACCATTGCTATTAACCTTTCTAAAAATACATGTTCAACACTCTAAGAATAAGAATATACCAATCAAATATCTTTTTTCTCAAGGAGCGAGTTCCAAGATAAGGTGATTAAAATTAGAGTATGTTCCTTCCAAAGAGAAAATTGCAAATATTTTTACCAAGCCATTACCAAGATAAACCTTGCAGGTATCTTACATATAAGGGGTGATCCATTCTTCCTTCTTCGATAAAGAACATATTTCACTACTTCAAAAAATTCCCCATTTGTTGTTGTATCAGGGAGAAGTTTTCTTTTGCAGAGATGCATGAGTTTAAGTTTGTAATGGATCTTGATGGTATTTCGTTTAAGGATGGTTTTGTGCATGTAAAGAGAGGCATGGAGGAGAGAATATACAAAGACTCTCTTTTTCATTGCTTTCAAGAGGTTAATTAACAAAACAACGTGTTGATGCACATTGAAAGGGGTAGCAGAAATTTCAATGGAACAGCAGCATATTGATTTGGTAGCTTCACACATTAAAAGGGGTATAAATTTGCAGTTGTTCTTTCAATGCAACAACTTAGAATATTGATTTGGAAGCTACGGACATTGAAAGGGGGAGAAGTTTGTAGTTGCGCACATTTAAAAGGAGTAGCTCAATATAAATTCCATTTCTTTGGCAGTCACCTTTTAGAACAAATATGAAGGCTATTTTGGTTTCCGCCAATGAAAAAGGGCATTTTTGCATTATGTGTCATTGATGTCAAAGTGGTCATAGACATGGTTGTTTATAGCACAATAACAAAAAATAGAGGTGTGTGGAAGGATCAAAGGATGAAAGGGTCAATGGAACAAAATAGGATCAATGGTGCATAAAAGTATGGCACAAAGTATGGTGCCTGCAGAACCCAGTCATTGAAAGAAAGGATGAAAATAGAAGTCGCATTAGAAGGATCGAATGACAAAATGATCAATGGTGAAGAAAAGGGTCCATGGCTTAGAAGAAAATTTGCAGGGTGCCTTGAGATAGTGCAACAAACAATGGTGCAGTGGAGTGTGCTTAGACGAAGTAGATGTAATGGAATGGACTGCAATGGATTGTGTGGAATATTGTGTAGAAGAAAATTTGCATGACACCTTGAGCTAGTGTGATGAATGGTGCAGTGGAGTGTGACAAGATGAATCCTATGTGACAAATGACATAGTGGAATGCGACGGGATGAACAAAAATTTGGTAGTCAAGTGAACGAGTCACCAAGAAGCGCTATCTGTCTAGTGGTGTGATTGGGTGAGTGAATTGTAGGGAAAGTGCAAAAGGATGAAGAATTGTGACTTGAGCATTGGGCCCTTATTATATTTGCGCAGTAGGTTATCTATAGACAAAAATGTGATTTGTTGCGTCATTCTTATAAGACTAGGTTCTGTTGTTGGGGATGAGATGGAGTTCATTTATAGGAAGATTTGGTTTGTTTGATTTAGTCAAAGAATATCCAACTATAAATGGAACTTGATCTGGTCAATATTTATCCACAATATAACCGTCACGTGTCCAAATACTTTATTTAGAATTGTAACGAAAGGACTTTGATCACGGTCAAGATTTGTCCTAATGCATAACCACCATGCATCCATACTTTATTTAGACATAAATTAGCAACCAACATGACTTTTGATCTGGTGAAGATATGTCCCACAATATAGTGCTACACATCCACATCACGAGGGAGGGAACTCAAGAAAAACATTATAAATAGGGATGCACTCTGTTCGAGTCAAGTGTGGATAAGAAGAGAAGAAAAAGGTATTGTAATTGTTCAATTGAAGAGAAAGGTATTGTTGTTGAATTGAGAAGAGTCTACTTTGAATTTTTTTTTTAAAACCCGAATACAGAGAGGTGGCATGGTGGTTCTAGGGTGAGTTGAAACTCACTAAGGATTGGAGTCCTCATAATTTGTAATAGGTTAGTGCACAGTAGTTAGTGTCCTTATCGTCTATAAGCGGAGTTGGTTCCTAAGAGGATTGGTGTCCTCATTATATGTGACAAGTGGGTTCCTGTCAAGACGAATAATTATAAATTGTAAGTTGGTGCTTGCGTAAGAACATAAAGAAATATGTTTTGTGGTTTTCTCCCACATTGGGTTTCCATGCAAAAATCTTGTGTGATGTGTTTTCTGTGGTGTGGTTTGATTTATGCATGTATTACTGATTAAGTAAACATTTCTAAATAACTTTAAATTGTTGAAAGGAAAGAAAATTGTGAAATATGATACAATATTTATTCAGCCCCCTCTCAATATTTCTATAAGTTATAACATTTATTATATTTACATCTATTAAGGAGCTGGTTACCGTCAGTGGGATTCGACTATCTAGTTCTCTAAAGTGCATGTCCTCCTCCAACTCTGGTTATACTTGTTCATATGGCTTGGGTTGACCCAACTTGCTAATTTGGGGCAAACGGAATTTGATGGACAAAATAATGGATACCTTGTGGAGTTTTGTGCATATTCCAAGAGAATTATTCAAATCCATTTCCATATTCTCTCATATTTACTGATAGTTTGAAATGAAAACATAGTTTAGGTCACTTTCCCAACCAGTCATCCTCAGGAGGGATTCGGGGGAATCTATAGTATCATCTATCCATTTTCTCATTTTGTCCAAGCCCATTATTATACCCATGAAATCAATGTTCTTTGTCTTGGTTTTGTCCAACTGGGTTAGGATATGAGCAACCTTCTACTGTAACTTATGTACTCCAGTATACATAGACAAATTATGGAGTTATTTCCTCACCCGTTCAATGATTATCCTCAACTTCAATATTATGGTCCTATCACCCTTGTAGAATTTTACCTCTTATTCAAGGGTCCTTATTCTTTCTTTGTATTCTTCAATTTCCTGAATCATATTAGTCATATTTTTTTCCAATGCTTGAGTAAAGGCCATGCTAGCCGACGCAATAGACAAGGGGTGATCCATGATATTTTGGACCAAAAATTTCTCTGTGGTGACTGAAAGTGGGGCCATTATAGACATATGAAACCTTATAATACTCGATTGGAAAAAAATTCCTGGCTCTTTATCGAATTTGAAAGATTTCAGGTTTGCTACCTTCCTGTGTTTAGACAGTGTGAACATTCCTAGTCCCAATTCTCCCAATGGAATTTTTCCTCTATTTAGAGGTGTGTCTAAAGATGTTCCTGGCATGTTGATATCCATTGGATCTATTGTAACATCCACTTCTGAAATCCCAGTTTAATTAATGCATAATGTAGATATGAAATGCATCAATGACCAAGCGTGTATATCACGGGTGTATTTTTGAATTTTAGTAAATAAAATGTGATGCATGTTGTTGAGGGACATGGATAGAGATGGGGATGATTAATCCATAATCATATAGTAAAGGGGGAAATTATTCATGATCTTAATTCCCAAATCTCTTTCCTAAAATTACTATATCGATTGAACCTTCTAATTTCCTATTTGAGTCTATGAGAGACCAATCATTGAATGCACATGGGGTTGGTGTGAGAAGTCACATCCCATAGTTATTGGGAGCATGGGGATGAAGTGAAATAAACATTGGGGAGTGTGGGAGTCAACTTTCTTGGGAAAAGAGAAATTCATGTATGTGGGAGAGTAGTTCGAGTTCATGTTTTGGATGAATAACAAGTGAAAACATGAAGAAGAGATTTTGAGTTGGAGCAACAATGGAGGGAAATTTCTGGAGAATTTGTGGAGCCAAAGGCTAAAGAAGTAAGTTTTTTGGCGTAGAGGAACCATGTTGTTAGGCCTAAATATTGAACTATTGTGAGAGTTGCATTGGAGCAACAAGTTGTTGTTGTTGTTTCCTGGTATTTTCCTATGTAATAAGCTCCCTTGAGTTTCACAATAGTGATATTCCTAGTTATATGCACCAGAGAGACCTTGTTGATAAGCAGATGGGGTGCTGATGAATTTGATAGCAGTGAGGGGCACATTCCTTGGGTTGGTAAGGTTGAGAGGAGAGAAATTTGGTGGAAAATTGGGATAGTTGTAGAGGCTACCAATGGGTTGTGGGATTTTAAGTGTGATGGACACTAAGAGACCACCCTCTTTTATTGTATTTCTAGCCCCATCTTGTGGGTGGATTGTTGTTGATATTTGGAACAAAAGTCTATGGTTGGGTGGAACTTCCATCCCAAACAACTAGTTGCAAAACTATTTAGAAAAGATAAGTGTTTTATTTATTTTTGTCTTGCATTATGAGTTTTAGTTGTTGAGCATGAATTTTGTGTATGAGACTAATTTATATGCTAATGTAATGAGTGATCAACTGCATTCATGTGTTATTTTAGCATGTTGTATATGCATTTAGATAATGGTTAAATATGTATGATTAAGTAGTTGGTAGATACATGAATTTATCTAGTGAAAATTTTGAATTTCATGATTATTCTACGTAATGTTCCTTGGTTAAGTTGGAGGACATTACAAATTGGTGTCGGATATTTAGAGTTAAAAATGGACCATTATGGAGCCAAGGAACAGCCATGAATTTGGTAAAATTCGTTTTTACATATTTCAACCCGTGATGGATTTGGGGAAAATTTATGAAACTAGAGTGAAATCCCCAAAATTTTGAGAAACTTTAGATCAAATTTTTCCTTTAGAACCATGAAAGAGATGATCAATCGTGTCGATCTACAAGTTGTGGGGTTAAAAATTGGATTGGGAAATCAAATTCCATGTTTTCATGGAAATTGTAAAGTTAGAGAATCGATGACCAAGATTCATTTTCACAAATTGGCAAAGTCTTGAGAATCGACAGTCGAGATTCATTTTAGCGGTTGGTGAAGTCCAGTAGATCGATGGTAAAGAATCATTTTTTCACTTTGGTGAAGTCCAATAGATCAACGACCAAGATCCATTTTTGGAGGTTCGAAAAATGGAACGAATAAATGGTCAATATCCATTTTTGGAGTTGGAAGAATAAAATAGATTGATGGTTGAGACTCATCGGAAGAGTTGGTAGAAGTATGGTGAATTAAAGGGAATGATCATTTTAACTGGGATATCAATGACCCAAATTCATCCTGATCTTAGTTGGAAATTTTCTAAATACTAGAATTCAATGAAATTCATGGGAAAAAATAGTTTTCCAAGAGAGATCGTCGATGGTTGGATCGATAATATCACATAGAATTTCATTTTCCAACAAAATCATGATTGGCCGGATAATGATATTGATGAATTCGGTTGATAAGGAAATCGTCGATCGTCGATGGATTGGTTCAAGAAAATTGGCGAGGTGTTTGTTTCATCTAAGAGAAGTTGCCTATCTCAGATGAAGGGAAAGAGGGGGATGATGTGTCATACTATATTACCATCCATGTGTGTCATACCATGTCATCATCCACATGTCATACCATATCAACTAGATTTCCACATCATCATTCACGTGTCATGTCGAGTTGGTGTCCACATGTCATGCCATGCATTTAATGAAATGATTGATGGATGATGATGGGGGTTGGGGAATATGTGAAAACGTTTAGTTTACAAAGGAAATCATTGATCTCTAATCATTGATGGAGTGATCGGGGCTTAGAGAAATTTGTGTTCAAGTTTGGTTCACCAAGGAAATTTGCTAGATGGTTGGGTTGACAAAATCGTCAATCATCAATCACCGATGGGGTTTCAAATGTTGGAAAATCAACGGTTGGTCGATTTCGAGTGTCAATCAATGGTGGAGATTCAACTATAAGCCTGGAGAAGGTTTAGTCTTTGGAAGGTTCTTGAGGAGGAGAAGCCATATAACAACCCATGATTTTGAATTGGGCACTAAAATTTGTTAGAAACTAATAAATAAATTTATGCAGCAATAAAAATAAAGAAATGAGTGGAAATTGAAACTTGTGAATGTTGTAAATTTTAGCTCATAACTTTCGAATGAGACATGAATACAACCATTGGAGAGTTGTTTCATAGAGGGATGTTTCTAAAGAATCATATTTTTACTTAGTGCATTTTGTTTTTAGTAAATCGATATGAAGAATAACATGTATTCAAATTAATGAAATGTTTATACTATGCATGTTCTAACAATAATTATTACATGCACATTTCTTGCGAAATTAGAGGTACATGAAAATAATTTGGTTCTTATGGGAGTATAAGGTTTTTGAATATTCCGGGGATCTTACAACCATGAAGAGAGGAGGTCATGGGTTTTCATATCAGCATGGGAAATGTTGATACTAAAGTCTAATAGAAGAAGATGCAGGAAGGAGTCTACAACTATGAGAAGCATGCAAAGAGAAGTGCAGAGCTATAGAATTGATAATGAAAATATCATGAAATCTCGGGGAGGAGATACTGCGATTCTGAATATTTTTTATATCCAAGACAATAAAGACTCAATAGCTAGTGCTACACAAGTGACAACATCCAAATCCCTATAGCAAAGGATGATCACTGGAATGACAAACAATCAAGAAGTGTGAGTGTTGGAGATATTACTGCGCACCTAGGATTTTCCTTTCATTTTATTTTCCTAAGTTTATTTGGATATATTGAGGGTCCCTTAGTCTGATATATTCTCCCCTCATTGAGGATATTATCCTCTAGAAAAGGGTGACACATACCCTCCAGTCAATTCTCAGTTACTATTTAGATAGACTAGTTGGGTGAAGTGTTGCATATGACCTTTGTTTTATCATAAGCGTTGCATGATAACGTTAAGATCATCACCAAAAATGCACAATTACATTGGGATCATCACCAATAATATGCATTCCACATGTGTGAGTGATATCCTCCTCATTTCACTTGGTTTGGATGGTTAACTAGCCAGCCACATGACTATTTGACTAGGACTAGGTGGCAATTGACTCCAGTGATTTATAGTGTGTGTCACATCTCTCTATAACACTCTGTTGGTGTCAGAAGTCACTCATGGATTTATGCGGGAAGCTGAGAGCCACGACACCCATCAGTTTAATGTCGATTTTTTTTAAAGGGGTGATCTAATGGAGGGAAACTCAAGGAGATATCACTCTAACTTTGGGAGTGATGCAGTACATATGGTGACAAAGGAGGTCTTGATCCAACTTCAGCCGATTGAGTTGATAAAGAAAAGAGGTGAGTAGGTGGAAGACTTAGTGAGGAAAATAGACAAAAAGAATCTTTGGGCAGCAGGCTTATGGCTATCTGCAGAAGAAAGACACTAAGATCAACGGACCGAGAGTCTCAAAAACCGAAGGGAGGAAGCTTATTTGGATCCTCCAATTCAAATCCTTTCAGTTGAAAATCACAAGAGTGACTAGAAACATCATAGCTGCAGTGATCCTGCAAAATCATCTATGTTAACTAATGGCTTCATTGGATCCTCCAATTATGAGTCGTTCTAACACAGTATAACAAAGATGTATAAGAAACTGGCATTCATCAGGCCAGAAGTCTCAAGAGTCCATACAAAACCAAAATAACAGTGCTTCATTAAAAAAATTTACAACCGGGAGCCTAGCTCAAACATGCGATGGATATAAAAATGAAGCAGCCTTCATATACTCAAACAACAACAACTTAAGCGAAATCGAGCGCGCATTGAAAGCTTTACGTCTGCATGGCTCTTGACAGTCAACATCTGAAAGATCGTGCAACTTATGTCAAATGCAATCTTAATTCTTTGGCAGTTCCAGCAGCCGAATCGACGTGCCTTAAATTCATGGCGTGCTTTCCCATTAAAGTAGATGATGTCTAACCACCACCTTCAACGGCTTTAATAAGCGCAACGCCGGGTTAGGGATGGCCGACCAGCTTCGACACCTTACGGGCCGTGGAGGGCCTCCATCACGGAAACCACTGGAATAACAATGAGCTCAAGCGATATCGCGGGGAGAACAACGGAAGGTGGGAATGCGGGAACAAAGTGATAAGGCCTGACGAGAGAGAGAGAGAGAGAGATTGCAAGGGGACACATGGCAAAATCACGATAAGCGAAGGAGGTGGAGGAATAGATGTGATGGACACATTTGGGGGGAGGTTGACGTGGAGGGAAAGGGACACGCGGTAGATGGTGTGTGGGAGATGAGAAAGAAGGAAGAACACGCGGACCATAGAGGAGAGGAAGATGGATGACCGCGTGCTTGAGGAGAATGGCGGTTGGAAGGTGATACGACAGAAGAAGGGCCCACGCGCGCTTAAACACATAGAAGCCGAGAGGGTGTTGATGTTGATGGCGTGGCCCGTCGAAATCGAGCACTAAGATCTCGGCCGTTAGAGGATTGCGAGTGCGATTGGACCCCCCTCAAAACTTTAAGGTAGAAAGGCGGAAGTCGAATACCTCATCGCCGTTGATCTGTTGTCTGGAGTAAAGTCGAGAAGAGGAATTAGCGCCAGTTAGGACCCATAAAGCTTAAAGGAAGAATTACAGAAAGGCGAAGTCGGGAATTCTATCCTCGCCGTTGATCGAATTAGCGGCTGATGCAGGTGCGTCGAAGGTGTGCCCGGATTCGGACCCCAGCTTAAAGGTAGAAAGCAAGGGGGGTCCGGAATGGAACATGCGTCGTAGATCTGAGCATGCATATCTCGACCACCCAGATCCAGGCGCTCCTTAGCATGATGTGCCTGGACATAAAACTTAATATAAGTGGGTTTTGACCCATTCCTTTACATTTCTAACCCCCCTTACAGAAATATGGCTAACATCTGGCTCCATGGGGATAGAGTCATCCACCGTGATGCTCTAAGAACTCTTTGTAGGTCCCGATTACCTTTGCTATTGGGCTATGAGTCATTTATTAGTCCAGGAAAATAAAACGAAACTGGCTCCATGGGGGATAGAGTCATCCCTGTGATGCTCTAAGAACTCTTTTGTAGATTCAGTGCCTTTGCTATTGGGCTATGGAGTCATTTATTAGTCCGGAAAATAAAACAGAAACAATATTTACAAAACAAAACAAAAAGAGCCGATTGCGGCTTCACAGAAAACATTTTTTTAAGAAATGCCCATTTACTGGGCTGCCAAAAACTTCATTGCCTTCCAGATCCTGCAACCTATAAGTGTTGTTCGAAAATACTTCAAGGATCTTGAAAGGCCCGATCCAGAGGGCATCAAATTTACTATGTTTGCCCTTTTCCTGCCTGGCTGCATCCCATTTGAACACTAGATCACCCTGCTCAAATTCCTTCTTCTTTTTATTCCTGTCAAAAGCCTGCTTGATCTTCTGTTGACGATTGTAGGCTCTGTCCATGACCTGTTCTCTGATCTGCTGCACTTCCACCATCTGATGAATCCTTCTGAGTATATGATTAGGTTCTCCTTCAAGGACCTGGAGGAAATTTTCCACAGGTAAGGCAAGCTGGGTGGGAAAAACGGTCTCTATTCCGTAAACAAGTTGGAAAGGTGAGAGACCCAGGGACTTCTTAGTTGTCACCCGATCGACCCAGAGAGCAAATTTGAGCTCTGAGTCCCAAGCCTTCTGATTGTCCTCCAGTAGCTTTTTGATAAGCTTGATCAGGATTTTATTGGAGGACTCTGCCAGTTGTTAGGACCACATATTGTACCCTTTTTGCCCATACTTTTTGCTATTATTTTACCCTTCATCACCTGTATTTTGACTTATACTATCATTTCACCTAATCATTCCAAGGTATACAACGTGCTTTCTCATTATTTTATGCTTAATCCGTTTTGCATAGTACTTTACATTACTTTTGAACCTAACCATTGATTAGAAGTGCAGAAGTGTCCATATTTGCAGAATAGTATTTCAGACCGATGCTGAAACACAGAACTGCCCAAAGCCGCAGTTGAGCTGATGCTGAAACACGGAAGCTGCTACACAACCCAAGGATGCATATGCCGAAACACGGAGCTGCTACACAGTCCGAGGATGCATATGCCGAAACACGAAGCAACTACACGATTCAGAATGCAGATGCTGAAACACGGAGCTGTCACTCAATTCGGAACAGATGCTGAGACACAGA
>SNQJ01S0227409.1:0-14527 GCA_010110895.2 Picea sitchensis | reverse complement strand
GAGAGATCCTCGGGATTTCTTTTACTATTTATGAAGATTGCAAGATAAAAATTCAATCTTCCTTTGAACCATTTTGTGCTTGATTTCTTCGATCTTCAATGGTCTATGCATCTTCATGATCTTCTTAATTATCTTCAGTTAACAAAAATTGTCCATTTCTGCATAAAATCAAAACAATTCAAAACAAAGTTTAGAAAATATCTAATATTATTTCCTAAGAGAATTTTAACCATTTTCTTCCCTAATTACTTCAAACTAATAGAAAATTCAACAAAGAATATATCATAAACCAAAGTAACAAGGAGAATATTTATACCTTTTTCTCACCCCAACAGTGTCTAAAGACATTGTTATAGAAATTAAGCACAACGTATTATGATCAGAACATCACAATGCATGTTGAAAATATTCACACATGTTCACTTCACAATATTATATATATTGATAATGACCCATAGGGTATGCTATTTATAGCTACAATATCTAACCAACTTCATTGGAATCGGGAAGATCTTTTCCACATAAAATCATCAATGGTTAGAGTTGACTCTGTCAAACCCATGTTGTCTAGTAGATTTGACAAGGATGATTGACCCAACTATCCATGTATCCAAATCATAGTCGATTGCTTGGTTTTTCGATCAATTGACTGACTATCTTATACTATTGGTTGATTTTCTAACTGAAAATATTGTAGACAACTCAACCGACTGATGTAGCTATCCAATCAATTGCCTGACCGAATGTTTCCAGATGTTGGTTGATTGCCTAACCGACCGATTCCAGGAGAAGTGTGATGAACCATCATAACCTAAGGTTCCAACACCCCACCCCCCATCAACACATGGATCTAGATATTCAGGAGGTGAAATTAAGTCAGCAAGACACCTCTCCCATAACTATATATTCCTTAATACCAAGCATCAAACATAACTTTAGATAAAGTTTTTGTAAACATAGTAGCAATATGATCATATATTCTACATTAGATAAGAGAAACAATGTTCTCATGAACCAAGTGTCTCAAACAGTGAGCATCAATCTCAACATGTTTCATCTTACTATGTGCAATAGGGTTGTCAACAACTTGAATGGCACTTTGATTGTCACAGTAAAGTGTAGTTGAGGTATGTACAGGAAATCCAAGTTCACCCAAGAGTTGGCAAATCCATACTACTTCTATACATTCATGAATTATGCCATGATATTTTACTTCTATAGTTGAGAAAGAGACTATCTTATGTTTCTTGCACAACCAAACCAATGGTCTAGTGCTGAAGTGAAATAAAAAGCCAAAAGTGGACTTTTGATCATCACTATCACCTTCCCAGTCGGAGTCGGTGAAGTGGAATAACGAATTTAAACTTTAACAATATTTGATACTAATATGAGTGGTACATTTGAGATAGCGAACAATCCTTTTGACTGCCTTCTAGTGGGTTTCTTTGGGATCCTACATAAAACAAGAAACCAAACTAACAACAAAGGAAATTTCAGGTCGACTATGAGTAAGATAAATGAGATTGTCGACCAATTGTTGATAGAGAGTAGCATCATCTTCGAGATTTTGAAAAGTTTTAATAAAATTAAATCTAAATTGGAAAGGAGTGTCACATGGATTACAATATTCCATCTTAAAACATGTCAAGAGATCCAGTACATATTTATATTGAGAAATGAAAAAACATCAAATAGTGGTAATATGTGAAGACCCAAAAAATAATGTAGAATACCAATATCTTCCATGTCAAAGGAGTCAACAAGTTGTTTCTTCAATATAACGATGAGATCAATGTTATTGTTGGTTATGAAAAGGTCATCAACATATACAATAATAATCAAAGTGTTTCCACGAGTATGGAGTACATATAAAATTTGATTAAATTCACAACATTTGAAACCAAGTCAAAGAAATAAACTATCGATCTTAGTATACCAATATTTGGGAGCTTTCCTCAAACCATAAATATAATTTTGAAGTCAAAACGCCATGTTAGAATCTATCAAAAAACCAAGAGGTTGTTCCGTGAAAATTTCTTCAGAGAGATCACCATGAAGAAAATAACTCTTCACATCCATCTTATGGATCTACCATAGAAATTGAGTAGCAAGGGAGATATTTAGTTGAGTAGGGTTTATATTTGCAATAGGGACAAAGGTCTTAGTGTAGTCAATGCCTTCTTATTGAGAAAATCCCTTCACAACCAAGTGAGATTTATGATGCTCAAAAACACCTTCAAAGGTAAACTTTGTCTTGTAGACCCATTGACACTTGAAAATGTTCTTCCCTTGAGGTCGGGGAACTAAATCCCTAGTGTGATTCTTCAATAGAGAATCCATTTATGTCTGCATAGCCTATTCCCATTCAGTTTTTCCTTATGCATCAGAGTAGGTAAAAATATTATAGGTTTCAATCACATGAGTCATCAATGAAAATCTGGTGTGCTTCTTCTAACTGTGAGTTTGTTTGCTTGATGAGACATCATGAAGATTAGGACCAACAACTTCAATTGTCTTGGCAACCCATCAGGGTATAAAAGAAAGTGGCGAATTGTTGTTCACTATAGAAGGTTGATCAGAAGTCATAATTATTTCAATTGAAGGATATGGAGGACCGGTCTAAATAGAAATCGACTGACTAGTTGACTCGGAGGTTGATGGCTTAGTCGAAACAAGAATAGATTTCAATTGTCTAGTCGAAGGAATGAAAAAAAGAAAAAGAGATATATAGTAAAAAATAATATCAAAATGATCATCCTGTAACAATCCAGAGGAGGCATTCAACAACTTGATGCCAAAATATTTCTCATCAAACCATACATTTATTCTAATAATAATCTACCATTTGACAAGGTCAAATATTTGATAGGCTTTAAACTATTCAGAGTAGCCCATCATGATGTAAGCATGACTCTTTGCATCTAGTTTCTTTCTGAAATAATTGTATATATGAGCCTAGGAAACACATGTAAACATATGGAGGTAGCTAACTAAGGGATTCCTTCCACACCATCATTCAACTAGAGTCACCAAAGGAACAACTTGAGTCAATATTTGATTGAGTAGATAGTTTGCAAAATAAACAAATTCATCCCAAAAGCGAGAGGGGAAATATTTGTCTTGCAAAATACATATATTCATTTTGAATAGCACCCAATTATTTCATTTTGCAATGCCATTATATTTAGGGGCATAAGAGACCGACCAATCCTAGTAAATACCAAATCGAACCAGGTATTCTTCAAAGGTTTGATTCACATATCCACCAACATTTTCTGATCTTATCACTTAATGTGTCAACCGCATTTCCTTTCATCAAAGGCCCTGGACTCTTTGAACTTTTCAAAGACAATATTCTTATTTTTTAGGAAATAAACCTAAGTGAAATGAGAGATATCATCAATAAAATTCAATATATACCTTGCACCTGCTAAGGAATGTAGATTGATGTAGCAGAGATCACTATGAACTAGCTCTAGGAGGTGTTTTTCTCACCACAATTTTCCAGAGTCAAAGGGTTCCTAATGATGCTTTCCAAGAACACATCCTTTATAGTCTCCATTAAGGGGAAAAAAATTTAGTAGACTAGAAACCATATTATGAGTTTCCATTGATTTCATAATTCAAAAATTTAGGTGTCTGATTCACATGCCAAGTTCAACTTGTTTCATCAATGTGAGCAACAAGAGAAGTCGATTAAGAGTTGGGTCGATTCATGTCATAAAACTTGTACAAACTATCCTTCAGGTCAAGAAACCCTTCAATGAAAATTGACCGACCTTTCTTCAAATCTATAATAAAGAACTAATATAGCCAAAAATCCACAATATTACCTATTTGTGTTAATTGAGAAACTGAAAATAGATTAGCACTAAGGTTTGGTACATGATAGAGTTTAAAATTGTCCCATGTCGATAGGGAACAACACCACGGCCAACAATGTAAAGATAAAATTCATCAACAACATAGATATTTCTCTCCATAACTTTATCTAAGGAAATGAACAATGAAGATTCCTTATCCATATGATGAGTGCAACTAGATTTGACTACCCATTAATTCCACATAGAATGAGAAAGATACACCTAATAAGTTCCAAGTTGTAAGGAGAAATTATCAGTGGGTCGACGAACAATGGAAACATCTCCTTCAAGGTGATTTACCTTGTCCTCTAGGTCATCTCTCTTCTTGTAGCATACCTTCTCCACATGTCCAATATTTCCACAGTACTGACACGTCTTCTTCTTTCAACTCTATTGGGGTGCATCCATGGTCCCTTTAGGTTTCTGGTCGAGACATCTAGGTCTTTGTATAGGGGTATCAAACCATCCTCTTTCCTTGTGATTTGAATTTACCTTTACCTTAATAAAGTGAGCTTGGTGTTTTCCACCAACCATGCCTTAATAAAAAAAATGTGTTTATTAGTGATTAATAAGCCACAAAAATCTTCAAAAGTGTAATCCTTACCATCTTCCTTGTGTGATTTCCAGTTGGTGCAAAATTTTGAAACAAACACATTGATTAGTTTTCTCAGTTTCATCGAAACCAACTCAATGAGTTGTCTATCTTTCTTTAGATAATTATTTCCACATTCGCCCAATTTCAACTATAGTTCCTTCACACATGCCAAATAGTCCTTGATTCTATCAAAAGAATGAATATCAAGAGAGATAAAATATTTAACCATTTGCATGATGTGGCTTTCATCGAATCTATCAAATAGAGACTTTATCTTCTTCCAAACTTGATGAGCGCAGTTAATTCCATTGATATGAAAGTGAATCTCCTATGAGATATAGGCCGTGATGATCCCCAAAACTTCATCCTTCTTCCCATAACCAATGATTTTTTCCTAATCATCTTTTGGATCTGGAATCACAGTATTCATATATTTCCACAATCCTTTACTCTTCATTAGGGTTTCCAGGTCTAGTGCCCATACAAAATAATTTGATCCATTCAAAAAAACAAGATCAATCTTCAAATACACCTTCGATATCTAGACAGATCTAATATGTTTCCACTAGTTACAGTCAATAAATCACCAACCCTGATTCAATCACAAATCGATCCGACTGAACTTGCGGAAAATAAGTGAGGTCACAACTAGTAACTCTAATTCCACGTTGGGGATTTGGTGTAACCTGATACAAAACAAATAAACAGAACTACAGATAATTGTAGAGGAATAACTTTCAAAGAAAACAAGTGGTTTCTAAAGAAATTCTTACAACACTTAAGTATAGCACATTGTGTTTATAAAATCACAATGCATGTTTTCCATCTTCACATGTGTTCACTTCACAATATTTTATATATTCGTAACGACCTATCTGGTTTTCTATTTATAGCTTCAATATCTAATCAAATTCCTTGGAATCAAGAATATCTTGTCCACATACAACTATCGGTGGTTAGAGTTGACTCCATCAAACCAGTGTTATCTAGTCAGATTGAAAAGGATGCTTGAACTGATTCTCCATGCATCTAACTCGTAGTCAGTTTCTCAGTTGGTTGATCCATCAACTGACTATATTCAACTACTACTTGATTGTCCAACCAATAGTCTTGTCGACTACTTGATTGAATGATGTAGATATCTGGTCGATTGCCTGACCAACTATTTCTATATGTTGGTCGACTGCTAAACCAAATGATTCTAAGAGAAGTGTGATGAACCATCATAACCTAAAGTTCTAATAGGTTTCCCTTGTTGATATTCTTGATATTTTTTTCTGGAAAAATGTGGCTTAAATCATTTCTTTCTCTGATCCATCTTGCCTCTCTTCTTATCATTCCAATCCTTTTGAAAATATGGTCTTATTTTTCTCTATTAATAAAGATACTTATATTTTCTTATGGCTTCTTCCAAGATCTTGGTCTCATCAAAATGAAATTTATCACTACAAAAAAGAAGATATCCCACTAAAAAATATTTGTATTTTTACCTTCTCATCTTTTATGAAGCCAACATACCTCAACAATTCAAGGAATCTTCTCTCATACTCATCCATTTTCATGCTTCCAAGTTTGAGTTCAAATAACTCTTTCATTTTATTGTCAAATTATTGATCTCACAAAAATTTCTTTTGAAAATACCTTTTGAACTCCCTCCATGAGATCCTCTTCTCTTCAATGTGCTTAACTTGCTTGAGATTATCCCACCACATAGATGTTTTTCCTCGAAGATGATAGGTTGAAATTTTGGCTTCTACGTTTGATGAGTAATCATGAAATTAGAGATATTTACTCATGCCAAAAAACCAAGATTTAACATCTTCTCCCTTCCTATGCTCTCCATCAAATGATGGTGGCTTGAGCTTCCTAATATCTCCTTGCAAAATATATAACTCAGGCCTCCTCCTTTATCTTTGGAAAGGGGGAACACTTGGTTTTCTATCCAGCATTGAATGTGCATGTGCTCTTGTAGTAGAGTTTCCTAGTGAATGATGGTGATTTCTACTAACACTCCTTGATTTCCTAGATCCTCTATGATTATTCCTCCTATCATGAGATCTGGATTCTTTTACTTTCCTTGCACTAGATGATTGTTTTTCTTAAAATACTTATGGACTTGTCTATGAAACATATTCTTAATATGTAGCATGTCCTCTCTATATCTCATAATTCTTTCATTATTTTATCTATAGCTCTATACTTCCTTCTACAAGCTTCTCATAGTCTCAATCAATTCCACCCGACTTCTACCTCCATTGGACTTAGTCTCTACATTTCCCATGTTGACATGTAAACCTATGATCTCATCTCCATGACTGTAATATCCTTGGGCATATTCCATATCTCTAGTCCTCATATGGGAACCAAATATGTTTTTCATGCACCTCTAATTATGCAAGAAACGTGCATGCAATAATTGTTGTTAGAATTAAGCATATTATAAAATTATCATTAATTAAGCTACAAGTCATTATTCATATGAATTTATAAAGAATATGGTTTCATTGAATCAGATTATGAATATTTAGACACATTATCCTCTTAATTATCTTTCCAATGACTATACTCATGCCTCATTCTGAGTTCCGAGCTAAATGTTACAACCTTTTGAAGTTTGCAATTTCTAGTCATTTGTGGTATATTTTCACTCATACAATTTATCTGAGAGACCATTTTATACCACTTGTAGAAGAAAATCCATCAAGAATCAGAAACATGTGTGTATTAGGTGAAGATATATTTTATGATTGTGAACACACAAAAATCTTCAGATTCGAAACTGGATTCTCCCATCAATTTCTATATAAATATGGAATTGATGACTTTGCACTTTTACATTTTCTCCAGACTTGTTATCTCCTAAACAGAGTAAAAATGAGAAAGTATATCTCAAGAAAACATTTGAATTGATGTGTAGATAAAAAATTTACTAAATAATTTTTTTTGGATTGGTGATCTAGGGTTTCCTTTCCTCTAAAGATTTTGAAAATCCCCCAAAAGTGCTAAGGAATAGCGGATTTTTCCCTATTTGAACACCTCCGCTCCAAATCCTTTAGAATTTCACCTAAATCCCAATTGGGTATCTTCATGCCTTATTTTTGAGCTATATAAAAGAATCACCTTTAATTGGGCACTGATTACTGAGCATGACCCAGATATTCAAAATCCCCTTATTTGTGTTTTTCAAAAAATTAAAGAAGAAATAGCCAATGGACTTCACTGGCACTCTTGTAGCCTTCGTCACTACGGACATACCCCTTAAATTTCATCTCAATCTATGTTGAAATTCTTTTGTTATGGCCAAAATATGTTTTTGGCTCTAGACTTTTTTTTGTAAACTTTTCTATTTTCTTCTTCCCTTTCCTCCTTCTCATATTCTCTTCCTTTCTCTTCTTCTCCTTTTCTCCTCTTCTTTAGAAATTGGTTATTTCCTTTGCATCAACAATCACCAATTTCCTTTGAATTAGTGATTGACGAATTCCTTTTTATAATTTCATGAAACTCTTATCACTCCATCAACGATCAACGATAGACGATTTTCTTAATTAATGACTTACAAAAAGTCCATACTTCGTAGAATTTCACCAAACTTCGATCACTCCATTGGAAATCAGTGATTTCCTTCATTGACTATCTAGGAAAATTCCATAATTGACATAATTTCACCAAATTATGATTTCTCCATGGGTGATCAGTGATTTCCTTCATCGATGATCTATGAAAAGCCCATACTTCATAGAATTTTGTTGAACTCTGATTGCTCCATCAACGATCAGTGATTTCCTTCTTTGGAGATCTATAAAAAATTCCATACTTCATATAATTTCATCCAACTTCTATCGTTCCATCGATGATTCACATTTTCCTTCATCGATGATCTACGAAAACTCCATACTTCATAGAATTTCACCAAACTCCGAAATTTAGAAGTTTTTTACCACATCTAGGATGAATCTAGGCCATCGATCTCAAAATAAAAAGAAATATTGGTTGTTGATTCATAAAAATATATACCATGATCCCTACCTTCTTCCACCTTGGATCTACCAATGTTGATCATTTTAGTCCATGTCACAGGTATGGTCCATGTCATCACATGTACAAATCTTTTCAAAAATCTCCCCAAAATTATAATTTTCGAAAATTTAATAATCTTTCCGAAATTTTCTTCAATGAACTTGAAAATGTTAACCAATCCAAAATGAATGTCGGGCGTTGATCACCATGAAAACACAAAATTCAACCTTCTAGGACAAATTTGACTTCGCAGCTTGCATATCGCTACCATTGATCATCTCCTCAACCATTATGAGTGAAAATTCAACCTGAATTTGCTTAGAAAATTGGGGATTTCACTTCGATTTCAAAATTTTCCCCTAATGTGTCATAGATCAAAACTCTAAAACATGGAATTTTCCAAATTTGCACTGGTATTTGTCCCATACGGGTCCGGTATTGAACTAAAAAACTTTGATACCACTCTGTATTGTCCCCCACTACTAAACCCGTAAAGGTTCTCATGATACCATTAAAATTAAACACAATGCAACATGAAAAAAATACTCATGCATATAAAAAAAAATTTAAAACATGAATGCAACTAAATTAACATTCACACAACAACATATATATGGTGCTCTCATTGCAGAACCAATGGGCATGCAACTGAAGATTGCCCATAACTAATTGCAAAATGGGAATATCAGGTACGTCAACAAGGAACTAACCTCATTAGTTCATAAATCAAGAGATTTATTAGAGGACAACTTCCCCACCTTAATATCGTCACTCGAGGAGGGGAAAAGATTGGAGTTGATGCTGAGAATTTACCTCAAATCTAGAAAGCAACACCTAATAAAGACAGGTGTGATCCTCTGAAACATAAGTTGTTCTTTAAAAATGTCATAGAAGTATTTCATAATATCCCTAGCCCTGAGATGCAAGAGAAACCCCCTCCGCCTATTGTTTATCCGAATATTGCGCAAGTCCCTGCTTCACCCCCTACACCCAGAAACCCTATAGTCACAATGAGACAACCTGAGCAACCAAAAAATGCAGTTAACCTTTGGTTTTAGTTATTTTCTAATATTCTTGGGAATGACCAGTTAACAAAAAAGTTGTGCAATGCGCTATACCTAGTTCTGGGAATGAATAACCCACAGAAGAAAGAATAAGGACTAATCTTCCTGAGAATAATACTCAAAGAGTACAGAGAAGGAAAGTACAAACTGGAAAATAATTTAGACTAGTAGCCCAGCTAGACGAGTTTGAGATTAAATATGTTATGTTAGATCTAGGATTCGATGTTAACATACTACCTAAAAAGACTTGGGAAGCCTTAGGAAAACCCTAGTTGAGATATTCCCCAATCCAGCTAAGGATGTCCAACCAATATTGTATTTTCCCAATAGGAAGACTGGAGAATGTAGAAATAGATGTTATGGGAGTGAATATTGTAGCTGATTTTGAGGAGATCGAAATCATGGGGGATAAGGACCCTTATCCTTCACTACTTGGTATTGATTGGGCCTATGAAAACTATGCAGTGATCGACCTAAAAACATATACTATGACATTTGAGGCAGATGGAATAAAAGTGGTTCAACCCTTGGATCTGTATGTATTCCCTCATTACACAGAGCCAACAGACAACAATATGGAGGGAGAAGACTTAGATCAGTTGTACACTGTAACAACAGGAACAAGAGAAGATTACATAAATCCTAGTGTTGATGGATCGGTAAGTTGGAGGAGTATACAATCAGTGGACAAAGATCCAAAACTATCATTTGACAGTTGGAAGAAAGGCTCATATGAAATATATTCAAGAAGATGCGCAACTATCAGGGAAACTAGATGGGTTGGAACCAAGGTCAGAGAACACCCAGCATATGATGTTACCTCGGGACTTGACATTTTTCTTCTCAACTTGGAAGAAAATGTAGTGGAGGATCAAAGGATCTCAATGTTGTATTCATCCCTCCAGGACACCCCTGCCAAATGGTGGGCCAATCACAAAGAATTACTCGAAAATTGGGATGATGTGAAGAAAGCTATCAAATGTAGATTTCAAGATAAGGAGCAGCTGGAATCAAAGATGTAGGCGAATTTCCAAGTTGCGCAATTGTTCAATAGAGAATCTAATCCTAAAGAACATATTGAACAATGCATGACACATTGGCAAGTTGCGGAAATACTATCTCACTTCTGGGTTCAAGTATTTCCCCACTCACTAGGTCCAATCCTGAAAACTTGGTTCATGCATAAAGAAACCAGAAGATAGACCAACGACTGGAAAATTTTGGCAGATCACTTTTGCAAGGACTTCCTGTTTACAAGTAAGTACCCCGAGCTTGAAGTAGTCCTACAAAGAAGCAAAGAATTCCTTTTTACAAACAACAATAAACAGAAATCATACCTAGTGATATGTGCAAAGCATAGTCGAGAACTTCAACCTAATATTCACCTGAACCCAGACAAGATACCTATAGAATGATTTAAGATTGAGAGGGATTTAGAAAGACCAGATGAGTTAGAAGAATTGATGAACTTATCCATTTAAGAGACAAAAGGGAGCAAAGAAATCCAAAACATCATACCCAGTCAAACTGATAGATCTTATAACCACCCATTGAAGTTGCGCAAAGTCAATATAGGGACCACAGAGCAACCTAATATAGCTATGGTGGGAGATTACTGGGATGAGCAAACTAGTCATGAAATACAAAGTTTGTTGCGAGAATATGAGGATTTGTTCCTAAAGACATTTTCAGAGTTAAAATGGATTAAAGGAGTTATGGGAGAGACGAAAATTAAATTAAAACTAGGATCAAAGTCTGTGAGGCATAGACCATACTGCCTTAACCCCAGAGTGAAAGAGAAGGTTAAGAGGGAAATAGACAAGATGTTGGAAGATGGACTTATTTTTGCAGTAGAAGAAGAAGAATGGGTCATCCCAATAGTCATCCAGAGTAATAAAGGTACAGAGGATATTAGGGTCTGTGTATACTACAGAAGCATTAACTCTACCTGTGTGCATGACCCTTTTCCAACACCTTTTACTAATGAGGTGCTAGAACAGGTTGCGGGTAAAGAATATTACTCATTTACAGATGGATTTTTGGGGTATCACCAAGTAAGGATTTCTTAAGAGGACAGAAAGAAGACCACATTCATAACAAAATGGGGTCATTTTCATACAATGTGATTCCATTCATCCTAAAGAACTCCCCTGCAGTTTTTTCAAGGATTTTGATAGCATCTTTTCAAGAATTTATCCACAAGTTTATATAATTGTATATGGATTATTGGACGGTATATAGTCTGCTCAAGGAACATGTAGCGCTACTACATCTGATGTTTGACAGATGTAGGGAATTGTAGATATCATTGAACCTCAGAAAATGTATCTTTTGTGTACCACATGGAAATTTGTTGGGCCACATAGTATGTCGAGAGGGAGTACCGGTAGACCCAGCCAAAGTTGTGGTTATTGTGAACATGCCGCCACCTATAAGTTCTAAGCAGTTGCACTCCACGTTGGGGAAAACAGGGTACTATCACAGGTTTATCAAAAGATATGTAAATATCACCACACCTCTAGAAAATCTACTAAAGAAGGCCGAAGTGTTCCAATAGACCCCAGAATGTGATAAGGCAATTGATACCCTAAAGGAGAAACTCAACACAACACCTAGCTTGATATTTCCAAATTGGGAAAACGAATTTCACGTCCATGTAGATGTTTCAAGTATTTCCTTGGGAGCTATCTTAGTGCAACTGGGAGATGGATCCATCGATCATCCTATCTATTTTGTGAGTAGGAAGTTGTCACAAGCTGAGCGCAACTATACATTGATAGAAAGAGAAGGTTTAGCTATGATTTACGCTTTGCAGAAGTTTAGACATTATTTGTTAGGTTCTCATTTTAAGTTCTTTAATGATCATTCTGCATTAAAATATCTAGTTAAAAAACCTGTGTTGGAAGGGAGAATTTGTATATGGTTTCTATTGTTTCACGAATTTTATTTTGAAGTGATCATTAATCCTGGAAGATGTAATGTAGGGCTTGATCACCTATCTAGGTTAGAGTCAGGAGAAAGTGGCAGAGTAGTTGACGATCAGCTCCCAGATGTAGACCTGTTTCAGGTTGAGGCCATACCAGAATATATGGAAGACATAGTAGTCTTCTTAAGTATAGGTTCTTGCCCATAAACATATTCTGCAACCCAGAAACACCATATGGTGGTTAGAGAAGCAGACTATCAATAGATTGCAGGGAAATTATATAAATTGGGACTAGATAGTATCCTCGGGAGATGTGTCTTCGAACATGAAAGACAAGATATACTGTGGGAGTGCCACAGTGGAGTTGCGGGAGGCCATGTGGGAGGAAAGGTGATCTAAAAATGAAGAAGACTTGTATTCTTGAAATTATTTGCAAGATTTAATTCATGAGTTAAAATGCAAATGGATCAATTTTGCAACACAACTCTTATAGAAATTACTCATTCAAGATGCATATAAATAGCAGCAATAAACAGTGAATATAAAACACATAACACAGCAAATGATAAAGGATTTCACCCCTCTCTTGGGCTACATCTCCTGGTCCAACTTCCAATGGATATTTTGTATTATTTTCTCAAAGTTCTCAAATGTGTGTTTTAAAATGCTCAAAATGCCAAATAGATGGCTCCAATGGCTTCAGAACGTCCAAAAACCCCTAGCTGGGCTTTTTTGGCACCTCATTTGGCCAAAAATTGAAGAAGATAGGCTTCTTGGAAGTTCCCCTTCAAACTTGTTGTCTCTGGATCGCCAAAATGCAGCCTTGTTGCCTCAACCTAGCTCCCATGCGCTTTTATGTGTTAAAACTTAGCATCGGGCGCAACCGCACAAACGGTGCAAACTATAGGACAGTTACGGACGTGCCTAGCCCTTAACCACCAAGGTCATGGTCATGTGGCCCATGTGACCACACGCAAGTGAAAAACGAGCTCCGTTCCAAGAGCGAATAGATAATGGACAAATGGTGGTTGAATGGTTGGTCATAACTGTTTAAACCAAATCAAAATTCATGCGCGCATACGGTGTAACAAAGGGTCATATGGCAACGATATGTGCGACCGGGGGCTAACTCTATTTACAATATGTGCGCGCAATGTATTAACCAGTGGCCATATAATTTAATAATAAAACCATGGGCTAAACTGTTTGAAATGTGCACGCCAAAATTTCTGAAGGTATGGTCGTATGGTAATACAATACAACCGCGGTCTGGGGCTAAGCCCCAGCCCAACCCCCCACGGAAATGTATACAATGCAAACTTAAATATTTTTTAACCCATATAGATAATAAGTGACACCGTGTGGCATTCTAGTCAGGTGGCCATTGCTAAAGTGCTTGGTCCTTGGGGAAGTCTGGGGTTCGAACCCCATGGACTCCATAATATTTTGAACTAACAACCAATTACAATGGTGCCATGTGGTAGCCCATGATTGGGCCACGTGGCACCACACCATTTACCAAAATGATGCCATGTGTCGCATGTGATTTGCCCAAATCTGCCAATAAATGAATGCCACATCACCATATGCACCTCGTGCCATGTCATCATACGACCTCTGCCACATCAGCATCCGTACGGACTGTACGAACTGTATAGTTAGCATCTCTTTTTTTTTACCTATTTGACATTTTGAACACAACGCGATATCTCTCTCATCTGATGTCCATTTGAACCCAAACAAGTTGTGTTGGGTTCATGATGATGAGGCCTACGCTCCTATTCGATTTGAAGCAATTCCAAGCACTTTGAATTTTGAGCAAAGTTTGATCCCCTGGAAGGGAGAATTTGTATATGGTTTCTATTATTTCACAAATTTTATTTTGAAGTGATCAGTATGTTAATGTTTATGCCATTATTACAGTTCTTTGCATTTCATTAGATAAGAGCATAATAAGAACAAGATCACTGAGCAATACACATTCACAAGAGACACAACATTTATCCTGGGAAACCCTCTAGGGGAAGAAAACCCAACAAAACTTCCTTATCATAAATAGCTT
>SNQJ01S0227408.1:0-14527 GCA_010110895.2 Picea sitchensis | reverse complement strand
ATTAAGTTCCTTCCACAAATTCTCTATGTCTTATTGTGTATGATTATAGTATTTATTGCATTGAGTTCTTTGCATTTTAACTGATGGTCGTTATTAATTTCGTTGTTTCATTTAAGTAGAGAAGAACACATTTTAATTATAAACATTTTGTACGTTGGTGAATTGAGTTGTTCATTTACTAATCAATTAAAAATTAATGAGATTTTAATGTTTAGTCTTGTTTGGACTTTTCCATCTCACTACGGTCAACTTGGATTATTACCATGTTATCTTCAAAAGATATTTGTGAGAAAAGTTTTCTTATATTAGGGACAAATATGTAATAAGTGTCATGTCCCCACAACATCCCTTGTGATCGTGCACCTCTTGAGGGTATACAGAACCACAATGTTTCATGCTTGGTTGCTTGTAAACACCAAGGTTACTTTGTCTAGACTACACCTCTTCTCCTAGAGCATATACATACTTTATTCTAGGATACCAACGAGTCACACTCCTACTCTAGTGCAACTGTTGTATACTTAGACCTTCGTTAATTGATTTAATACATAGTCATTTTTAAGCATACATCCATGAGACACCAACATAACAAACAAAACAAACAAGAGAATTGTAGATATAGTGCGAGTGACATGAACCATGCCTAACACCCGACTAAGTATTTGTTATTGCAGAACAATTACAACATGAGCACTATCAGCTCAGTTTAAAACTTCGATAGAGAAAAAGGATCTACCTCATCTCACTAAGACACTCATGAATACATCCATCACCACACGACTCTTTTTTGCAACCGTCTTTGTTTCCACCTATGGTGCACCTCAAACATTCCTTCAAAAATAGACTTGTTGTCACTTTGTTTCCGCAGACTCTGCCTTTTCATTTCCACAGACTTCACAGACTTCGATTATGCCTCACACATGCATCCATAGACCTACATTTCCAGAATTAGCCAAAATCTACCCAAGAGAAATTTGACAACTCTGTTCTTTGAAACCTTGTCCTCAAGGAAACACAAGTCCTCCTAGAGTGGAGTGACTTGGCTCATTGAGGGAGATCTCTCCTTGTCTCTAATTTTTTTCCAAACTTTCCTTCCTTGGTTGAGCACCCTCATTCCCAAAAAATTGACTCCACTGTCCTCCTCATGGAAAAGTTAGCCAATCTACATGAAGAACTGCACACCAAAATTGTATGTTCGCACAATCCTCCAAATAAAGGCAAGTCCCCAACTCACCTCCCTTTCATCAAGTCATCTCAATGCAACTCAACATCTGTGATAAGTGTGGCCAACACGCCTACACTCCCTAAACGTCCCAAACGAATTGTCCAAAGTGCTCCAAGTAGAATGAGTCACCTCAAGAACTTCTCATTCCTTAGGCATGTCTGAACGAATACTCTACCGACCTCAACAAACGACCCCCACTGGATATCTGAGTCATTTCAAAATCATTCGCAAGTCACCAATGTGTGCTCTAGCTCATCCAATGTAACATATCAAAGTCTAGAAAACACCACCCAAGTCACTTGGTTTTCATTATACCCATTTAGGTTGATTTCCAACAATTCTTGGTCGACTTCTTTGTTGACTCCATCCATCTCTTGGAACGAAATTTCCTTTCCCTCTTGCAAGAATCCAAACTTTGGCATTGTCGTCATGATTTTCATGTCATCGCATGACCCAATGAAACTGGATAAGGAACCAAACACTAGGGTGCATCACCCATCCTCTTAACTCAACACGAACAAACTTCACTTCCCACTTCACCACAATGACATGTCCGACACAACTCATCAAAGAGTTAGGAAGCTTCCCTAAGCTACCTCCATGACTGCATCCAAATATTCCTAAGTCCACAACAAGACTCATCCATCCAGGTCATCCCAATCTCTTCTGCACGTTCACCCAACCAATCCATTCCAAACTGCTGCAAGACTTCTTCAAATCTGCATCGCTTGAGTCACCCTCAAGTCTGTCGGTTTTCATCATGGAAACATAATGCACTTGAACCACCAAGTCATATGTATTCCCTTCAAAGAACCCATTGCAACAAGTGGAAAATGAAAGAACTCAATCCATCCATACCTTTCCAATGACATCGTTTTTTGCAACCATGATCTAAGCCCCTTTTCCTAGGCCTCCGCTTGCCCAAGCAATCGACTCTTTGCATGAACTCACCTCAGCTACCGTCTGTTGTGACACAAGGCTGAGTCCATTTTTCCACTTCAAAAATTATTCGAAGTCCCAAACTTCGCATGCAACCAGTCGAGCTCATCTCCAATGTTTTTCCATCTCCGCACCTGATCTACTTTCTCTTCAAGGTACCATGCACCCACCACCCGATTGTCAAGTCATACCATTGCTAACTGACTATTGTAACTCTGTAAAGAGTCACCTCGTCCAAAGGTTGCATTGTTCCCATTGTACAACAACCCATCTCAACTCAACTTCTATTCTCGGTGATGCATCATTTGAAGACATCATGATGGAAATGTGGCCAACCAACTACCTATTGCAGAGCTTCTCTAAGTCACCCTAGGTAGTCCAATGCACTCAAGTGCTTCACCTCGCTACAACCCAAAATTGTTCCCATTCACAATCACTTATGTGATCACCCACCGTGTTTTTCTTCTGTGATCACTTCTTCAGTTAGATATATGATAAGTCATGCAATGAATCATGCGTTCATATTCCTTGCACAAGTGCTCGGTTCAGCCAACAAGCTCTGCACTTGGTCTCTCCAAGGTTCGAACAACGGGTCAGACACTAACTTTCATCACGAATAAAACCAACCAAGTCTACCTCTGTGATCAAGTCTGCAACAAGTTCTGCGATGAAATATATGACGAGTTATGCGATCACCCACCCTCTCCAAGTGCTTTGTTTCACCACCAATATGCTCTCGGTATGCACAAGGTATGTGCCTAGCTCAACCTTCTCATCGCACCATCAACCTAACCTATAATATGAGTATGATGTAAATTTTATGATGAACAAGTTCGGTGCACTGAAATTTTCACCAAGTCTACAAACATTCCCATTGAACTACCTTTGCAACAAATTGCCTTAGAATTTTTCTTTGATATAATCTATTGTTGAGACCCTTGGTGAATAGCTCCCCAATCCTTCTCCAAAATTTGCAACGAATCCACTCGAAGACCATCTATCATCGAGATAGTGGTGAAGATATCCCCAACCCTTCTCCAAAATCTGCAATGAATCCACTTTGATACCATATGTCGTGTCCCTAGAGCGTACCTTGCGATCATGCAACTCTTGAGGGCGTGCAACATTGCAAATTTTCATGCTTGACTACTTGTAAACACCAAGGTTACTTCGTCCAGACTAAGCCTATTCACCTAGAGCATACCCATATTTCATTCTAGTATACCGACAACTCACATTACTACTCTAGTGGTGCTCTAGTGCAACTCTTGTATACTTAAACATTCATTAAATTCTTTAACACTTAGTCATTTTTAAGCATACATCCATGAGACACCAAGAGAACACTGGAACAAACGAAACATGCCAGAGAAACATAGATATAGTGTGGGTGGAACGAATTGTGCCTAACACTTGCCTAAGTCTTTGTTATTGCAAAACAATTGCAACATGAGAATTGTTGGGCTGATCTAATGGTCTATATTCCTTATAATTTTCTATCAATCCACGTAGGTAAACTTATGAGACACGGGAAAAATATGTGCAGAACTAGTCTTGAAATTTCCTATGAACTTCTACTAAAATCAAAGTAGTAAAATGCCATCCTCACAAAAAAGAATTGGTTCATTTGGTCATGATCACTCATACTTTACAGTCTATGGTAGGGAATCATATTCCAATTAAATCATTCACTTTCAAAGTGTGTCTACTTTCAAACACACTATGTTTTAGTCAACCAAGTTTCAAGGCCAACAAGGGTTAATTCAGAATGTGAGTTAAAAGGATGATTGAAAAGTTAATTATTCTATCAATGCAACAATGAAATGTGTTGATAAGAAAGACATAAAATAATTCCATACAGAGTTCATCATCTGAGTATATTTGTGTGATGACTTTGAGTATACTTGTACCCTAAGTACCTTTTAAAGGGATAGGGCATAAAAATTTCTCTTTTCTCACTCATCTTGAATCCTTGTGGCTAGGATTACATCATCTTCGATAAGACGAGGGATTTCAACGACTGTACATTTGTCCAGATCCGAGATCTAGACCGAAAGTTATGGTCCTTCAAAGTTTTGTAGGACTTTACCGACTAGGGTCTCTCATCTCCATGTGGCATCCACGTGACTCCCTATCACTTGGCATGCCACCTCAACCTAGCATACAAAGACTCTCTCAACCAAGGGTCGACACTTTTCTAGCTCTCATAAGCCTATTAATTTAATTAAATATTACCATGTTAAAATCCCATTCTTTTCTAATCATTAAATCATGTATTTAATCCCAATTAGTTATAATTAATTCTTATGATATAATTAAGTACACCAAAATGGTACATAGGATCATTAATTTCAATAGATACCTAAGTCACCGAAATTCAGTGAAACTACCTCACCATGCTCTTGTGAAGGTACCCAAATCTCCCGAATGTCGGAGCTATAGGGTGGGTCCCACTTATATAATTAACTATGTGTAATAATATTATAACAATGGAAAGAGGGGAGGTAGGTTAGGGCCTTTGGCCCTTGTTTTTTGTTCGTTCCATCACTCAAAACATCTGGAGTCTCGACGCTTCAGACTCCCAGAGGGTCCGCACTTACACGTGACTGTGCATTAAATAATAGAATAGGGACAGGTAGGTTCGGGCCTTCGGCCATTTTAGCCCAAGCTTCCAACATTCTAGTTATCTCGAAGTCCCGACGCTTCAGACTCCCAGAGGGTCCGCACTTACACGTGATCGTGCATTAAATAATAGAATAGGGACAGGTAGGTTCGGGCCTTCGGCCATTTTAGCCCAAGCTTCCAACATTCCAGTTATCTCGAAGTCCCGAAGGGGTTTTGAACTTATTAAAAGGTTAATTGTGGGTGAAATTAATATCATTTGACATGTAATCCCTCTAGCCTTCGGGTCAATGCTTAGGTTACATTCCATCGCAAACTCTCGGTGTTACGATGTTCCAGAATCCCATGAAACATTATATCAAGTATCCATGATCCAGGAGGAAGAAATTTGGTAGACGACAAGGATGACACGTGGCCCAATCAAATGGTGACACATGTCAAGGTCCATTTGACACGTAAGGTCTGTGAAATTCACGAATCGGGGTGACATGTGGCACAACTACTATGGGTCCACGTTAGCCTAGGTGACATCATCATGCCACATCACTCCTTCCTTTGATGCTTCGGCGATATTCTCATTCACCAATAGTTCAAACCTCTCATAGTAGGAATTCACCAGAGTTCTTTACACTATCCTTTCACTAATTGATCGGACAGTCAGGGGAGGTTCCCAAGGGATTCCTCATATCAATGGCTCACGTTAACTGGCGAGTTCGATGTTTGAGGTTTCTAGTTGTTTAACACCTTTTTCTCTTAGAGTTGGTCAACGTCGAATGACCATGGCTTGAATCCGACAGTTAGAAAGGGTCCCAAAGTTTCTTAGATCGACGACTCACACTACCTCATGATTGAGAAGTTGATCAAGGTTTAACAAGGGGACGAATCCCATGATAAATGGTAAATGATCACCAACTATTGGTCCACCTTCAAGTTACCGGTCCGATAGGTCATCTTTGGCACATTTAGGACATTGCAAAGTTCATTCACCCCAGAGCTCTGAACTCCTGAAGTCCCGAATTCTAAAAAACTTAGCTCGTTTTTTAGTGTAGCGAAGGGTTCCATGGTCCTGGTCCTATGAAACTTTGTCAAGCTCTAGAGGCTACACTCATAACTCTTAGCCAATATTTAGTTAAGGCCATGGACTCGAGCTTGAGGTCACCTGGACATGAAAATGGTTTGAAGGAAGGGCCTTCCATTCATAGAACTCAAGTTCTATAATAGGGAAAGGAAATTTGATGGATCTACCGGACCCGAACAATTATGTAGAGTTGGTCTCAACTCTGTATTTGCGATATTGATCCCTGAGCAATCCCTTTGAGCATTTTCCTGCCCATCACAATGACCAAAACTTGTCATCTTACAACCATTCAAATGCAGGAGTTTACAGAAGAACAATAAGCATTATTACCATCAATTTTAGGCGAGGCACATTTCAACACAGTTTCAGACATTCAACCATTGCATTTTAGTTCAAGTACACAGGGTATATGAAATACTTTTCTATTACAAGTTGCAAGCAACCAACTTACTGTGGGTGTTCTCCTTTCCACCCAACTGTAGGCTCAGAGGCATTCACTCTTAGCACTCTGGCCACCCCCGTGCCAAGCCATGATATCACTAGGGAAAAAGTCTCTGTGTTCGTCGGCTCTTTTGAAAATTCTCTGAGATCCTCTCTATGTCACCGCCTCTACGAGGTTTATTAGATTCTTCCTTAGAATCAAGCTCATGACCTTCATCTCTGAGAAATCCTCCCTCTATCACCACCTCTACAAGGTTTATCATATGCTTCCTCAACATCAAGCTCGCGACCTCCTTTCTCTGGCTAAGGAAGGATCTCTAGTCTAACCAACAACATACAACAACATACAATTCCTTTGTCCTCAAAACTCCACTTGTATGGAAATAATAAAAGTTTCCCTTCTTTCCAACTGAGCTCAGGGCCTCGATGGGGTTTATTAGATGCCTTCCCAACTAGATTTCCTCTATGCAAGAGAGTCCCTTCACAGCTACACTATCCCTCAATGCCCTCTCCTTCCAGCACCAGTTTCTTTCCAACCAACACCAAGCCCACAACCCTCTTTTTCTCCAATCTAGACTTCGAGTCTTCTATGCTCTAGTTTATAACTCTTCCACGAGTTCTCTAGTCTTTCTATTTCACGCGCTAGTGGATTCCTTTCAACAATTCTCTTCCTCAGAGACTGAATTCCTCCTCTGGTTCTCTCTTGTAACCAGAAAAACTTGTTTTCTTCATTTCTTCTTCAGAATTCCAAGAGCTTCATTCGCTCCTCTTCTTTTTTTAAATGGTCCCCCCTACTCATTCATGTGTCTCCTCTCTTTCTCACCAGAAGGTTCTGGACCTATATTTTTTCCTTCTTCCTTATTTTGTCACTTTTTTTGTCTTACACCGCAAGATTTCATGGGTCAAATCCCCAAATCTCTAGATGGGTACTCTGCCCATTCTTTCATTAATTTCTGAAGAGTACTTTCAACTACCAACTTGACTGGTAAATGAATTTTTTGGGCCAGAGGAACATCTTGGGTTTTGAACATTTTTAATTCAACAGAGTATTTCCTGGCAGGGGTCATCTCAACCAGTCATGGTCCCCCTCACCATTCCCTCTCTACATGTTTCCTCACTCTTTCCTCTAGTGATATCATGGCTAGTACTTCAAGGCTTCACCCCCACAATCATTTATTGACAATGTAAACAATAATACATTTACATTATGTTGAGGGATCCAAGATCCTTTGACTCAACAGTAGGAACCAAACACGCCTTAGAGGCCCAATTAGACTCTGCAACATTTGATGAGTGGAATGGTTCTCCAGATCTTTTGATCTGGCCAATTCACCGATGGGCTTTACTAGTGATTGACAGGGTATATTTCTGTGAAAGTTCCTCCTTCAGGTTAAACAATTCTCTTTTTGTCTTTTCTATTATTAGATAAGTTCGATAAAATAAGGGTGATGGCATAAACCAACTGATAAAGGAAATTATTAACTACTAAAGAATGTTGAGCTTGGGATAACCCTCGTGCTCTAGCGTGTAGAAAAAGATATTCACACCTATTAAAAGTTTAGTAATAATATGTTAACTTGCTGGTATTTCAACACTGACTGAGATAACAATTATGGAAAGAAAATACACATGTAATAAATATAAGTGAAAGAAAAATAGTTCCTTATCTCTACCATTAGTCACATATTAACACAACGATTCACTTTTCATCATTTAGAACAAAAGAACTATTTAAAGTATTGAAAAGATAGATTATCAATAAATTCATAAACTCTTACTCATCACAGCATCAACTACTGCATTCAAAGATGGAAGTAGTTCCTCCTCAATCCAATCACATAACACTTTTGATGAAAATAAAATTTGTCTCTGGCTCTAAATAGAACTTTATAATTAAAGTTGCACAAAAATAATTCTTTTACAATTCTCCAAAAAAGAGGGTCTTTCCAAAAACCATCGACCCTTTGCATAAGGTCGATATCCTTATTTATAAAGGATCACTAAGCTAAAAATAACTACTAAAAGTTGTGTTAAGTAAAAAAAAATTGACACGTGGCAGACCTTATCTCCTCGTTCTCTTGAGATCATCCGATTTTTCACAACAATGGATGATTTCTCTCATACTCCTCCCATTTAAATAAAAGGTCTTCGCATGTGTTTTCATAGGGAAACCTATGCTGATGCATTGGTGTGGAGAAGACTTCCTTTATATCCACTGCTTGTTCTCTATACTTGATGATCTTGACACTTAAGCATTGGAGAACTAGAGGGATTTAATTGGGTGCTCCATGAACTTATTTACTTGACCTAGAGTCATACTATAAATCTATGAGATCTCTACCTCCCATGTCGAGTCTTTCTCTACATGCCATTTGACTGTGTCAGGCCAATTGACGAAATTTTCTGGTGGGCTGAATTTTGGTAGGCCAATTTTTTCCATCTCCCGATTGATCTTCTCCCATATTTTCTTGCATTCTCTGCACCTTTCCTGTATCTTCTGCTAAGGTTCTTGGACCATGCTCACCCAGTATTCAGTTTCCTTCCCGATTCGGGTGATGCTTCTATCCATTAGTACTCGGATGCCATGTTCTTCCGAGTCTTGTCCTTTCTATACCACACTGATATAGTCAATCCGCTCTAAGCCCTGATGTGATTTTTCGTACCACCTCTGCACGTATTTATAAGTTTCCAGCCCCATGAGAGTATCCTCTTGGAAATTGACGATACATGTAGTGAAGAGGTTTCATTTTTTTGTGAACTATCCATATGTGTCTTTGAACTCACTTCTTAGGAATACTACTGCCTGGGTCGAATCTTGATAATACTTCACTAGATGATGCAGATGATCCAACTCCTTATTTGCGGCTGCTAATTCCTTTTCATCCCTTTTCGCTCTTTCCATCGCTATATACATCCCCACCCTGATCATCTCAGTAGTCTTAGCATTTTCTATGTTGAGAAGTGTTTCTTCTGTGGTAACAAGGAGTGTGCTATCAAACGTGGGCCTCCTTTTCTTGGTTGTCCTCATCACAACCTTCCTCTTTCTGTCATAAGCGATCACATGTATGTTGAAGACCTCGTCCACTGGCTCATGAATCTATTGGTCTCCCCATGTCAGAGTGTTTCTTAGGCTTCATGTCGTATATATTTTTTCTATGACTAGCTCTTGTAGTTCTTTAGCAGGGGGAGCTTCTGTATGTCCTGGTGACTCGGCCTCGTGTTGGGGTTTGTCGGTTGGTGGAGTTTTGGCTTTAGATGGGAAGAGGGGCAAAGGATCAACATTTACTAGAGGATTGACTATTGAGGTGTCTATTTTTTATTGTTTCTTTTCTTCTTCCTGTTCACCAGAGCCCAACTCCTCCTTGTAACTTTCCATCTTATGTTGAATTCCTGATTGGTCAAGAAACTCACTGTCCAACATACTTCCGTCCTGGTTGTCGCCAAATGCAGGGGACTGGGAAAATGCCTTCTTAGTAGATGTTATGATGATCGGCTATGCTTTAATAGAAAACTCCAACCTCCTTGCAGCACCAGGAGAAGATCCTTTTTCGACCTCTGCTTCTTTCAATTTTGGTGATCTTAGTGAGCACCTAGTCGTTGGCTTCCCTAGAGGCATTTTCCTGCGCAAAGAACAAACTGAGATATCGAACTGCAGAAATAATAATGAAAAATAAACAGTTGTGAATGACTAAAATAGTACAGACGGTTCATACCTCTCCTTCCCACAAAATTAAACTGGTATAGAATTCTGAAAATAGATTGTGAGCTTCTGAAATGATTTCTCGCTCCTTCGATTTCTCTGGTAATGAAAGACTTGGGTATTGAATACTGCGTTCAAAATCTGTCTTTATAATTTAAATAGGGAGCATACTTAACTTATTGCATCAGTTCTTGAATTCATGGTGTAAATGTAGTCTGCACAATACATCACCAAAATCTGAATCATGCTCGGGATTAAATGCAATTGCAGGTTGGCAGCGCATGAGAGGGGTGCTATGTAGTTCATCGACGATTTCAAAATTCTAATATTTGGTCAGCGTGCAGGTTAGTAGCGTGTGTTAATTGGCACATTGATTGGTTGTAATATACCAGATATAAAAAGTATGTAGAACAGAAATAAAATGCTAGAAATGGCAGAATAGCAACAATATAACCAAAAACATCACCACAATAACACTGTAATGATATAAGAATAACAACAGAAATAACACTTTGATTCTGAGAGCAATGTTCATGGGCCTCTTTAAGGGGGAAACCTCCAGTCAAGCAGAGATCTATTACAATAATATACAAACTAGGGTTCTCATACCCTCGACTCTTATTTATACTAAATATGTCTATCAAAAGAAGCATATAGAGGAAGATCCTTCTAGAAGACGAAGCTTCTATTAGGTCTTCTTACATTCAAATTATTCTATTTTGTTGCAAGGCCTTATTAATATTGAACTTTATTACATCCGAATATATTGTTCTACCTATGTGCAGGTTAGGACCCTAACACGTCCTCCCCCTTAAAAATAGCCTTGTCCTCAAGGCTTGAGATGTGGAAATTGCTGCAGAATGGTAGCTGGTTCCCAAGTGGCATCTGCTGGAGTTGTATCTATCCACTGGACTAACACTTCCTTGATATTTCTCTGACGCAAGAAACGCTCACGCTGGTCCAAAAATGCTTGTGGATGTAGCCAAATGGATCCTTCTTTGGCTAACTTAGGAAGGTTGGTTTGAATTTGGCACTTAGTTTCAATCACCTTCTTTAAGTATTAAACATGAAAAATAGGATGTAGCTTCGAATGATTGGGCAAAGCTAACTGATAGGCCACTTGTCCCACACGCTTGAGAACGGTATAAGGACCATAAAATTTGGGTGCTAGCTTTTGAAAATGCTCGGCCTTGAGGGAATTTTGCTTGTAAGGTTGCAGTTGAAGAAACACCTGATCCCCTTCTGCAAATTGACATTCAAAGCGACCTTGATTTTCTTGTTGCTTCATGTGATTCTGTTCCATGACCAAATTCTCTTTGAGGGTACAGAGAATAGCCTCTCGAACTATAAGTTTTTTGTCAACTGCTTGGACCTTCGAGACACCAAGTAAGTATGAGAGAAATGAAGGTGGCTTCTGTCCATATACCGCTTCAAAAGGAGTCATGCATGTAGCTGTATGGTATGAAGTGTTGTACCACCATTCAACTAGGGGTAACCATTGAGCCCACTGATTTTGATTTTTCGAGGAAAAACACCTCAAGTATGTTTCCAAACACTTGTTGACAACTTTTGTTTGACCATCAGTCTGGGGATGATAAGCTGTGCTGAGATGCAATTGGGTGCCTTGTAGCTTGAAAATTTCTTGCCAAAAATTGCTTGTGAAAGTTGGGTCGCGATCATAAATAATAGAGTGTGGCATGCCATGAAGCTTAAAGACCTGATCCATGAAAATTTGAGCCACCGTGGATGTTGTATATGGGTGTTGAAGAGTGAATAAATGATCATACTTGGAAAGGAGATAAACAATGACCATGATGATTGATTTATTTCCCAATTTGGGTAAGCCTGTAGTAAAATCCATAGAGATATCCCTCCAAATGGCAGGTGGAATCAGAAGTGGTTGTAGCGTGCCCAAAGATTTGACTGCTTCTCCCTTGTTGCATTGACACACATCACATTCAACGACAAAATTACGAATAACCTGTTTCATACCATCCTATATTTTTTTTTTTTTGACCCTGTCATAGGTTTTGGTGAACCCAGAGTGCCCCGCTGTGGGTGTAGCATGAATCTCAAAAAGTACCGTGGATTTAAGCTTTGATTGTTTACTTAAATACAAACGACCTTTGTATCGAATCTCATCATGGAGCCAAGAGTACCATGGGGAAGCTGGAGCATTGGACTGCAACTGTTGGATCAGATGCAAACTTTTGGGATCTTGTAGCCATTCCTGGTGAATGACTTGGAGCCAATATAGTACAATGAAGGAAAGAGAAAAAAAGGATCCCTCATCTTCATATTTTAGGGAAATCTTATCCGCAACCACATTGTATTTTCATTTCTTGTAAATGATCTCATAATCATATCCAAAGATCTTAGTCACCCATTTTTGTTGCTCCGGGGAGGAAATGCGTTGTTCCAGAAAATACTTGAGGCTTTGATGGTATGTCTTAATTTGGAAGCGTTGCCCCAATAGATAAGGGCACCATAGATCAATGACATGCATAATAGCCAACATTTCCTTTTCATAGATTGATTTGCCCAGATTTATTTCAGATAGTTGCTTGCTGATAAAGGCTAAAGGCCGACCCTCTTGCATAAGGACAACACCAATTCCTTTCCCTAAAGCATCACATTCCAAGACAAAGGTCTTTGTAAAATCAGGAAGGGCCAAGACTGGAGTGGTGCACATGGCCATGTTCAAGGTTTGAAAAGCTTGAGAAATGGATGGAGTCCAAGTGAAAGACTTATTTTTTAGGAGAGTAGTGAGAGGTGCTGCAATCTTTCCATAATTCTTAACAAACTTGGAATACAAACCTATTAAGCCCAAAAATCCATGCAAGCTTTTGAGAGGCTTTGGGTGAGGCTAGTCTTGCATAGCTTCAATATTTTTAGGATCCACCCTGACGCCGTCCTTGCCAACTAGATGACCCAAGTACTCTACTTCTGAGGTGCCAAAAGCACATTTAGACTGTTTCAGGAAAAGTTGGTGCTGAGAGAGTAGACGGAGAACTCAATTCACATGAGAAAGATGGCTTGTTCAGGTTTTGCTATAGATGAGGATATCATCAAAGAAAACTAAGACAAAATGTCATAGAAAAGGACGGAAGACATGATTCATGATGCTTTGGAGGGTAGAGGGGGCATTACACAAGCCAAAGGGCATGACCAAAAACTCATAGTGGCCCTCATGAGTTCTAAAGGTAGTCTTGGGAATGTATGCTCTTTCATACATATCTGGTGGTAGCCCAAACGAAGATCAAGTTTAGTAAAGAATTGGGCACCACCCAATTCATCCAGGAGGTCATCAATGACAAGAATTGGAAATTTGTCTTTAATGGTAAGTTTGCCGAGGGCACGGAAGTCAGGACACATTTTCCAAGAACCTTCTTTCTTCAGGACCATGACCACATGAGAAGAGTAGGGGCTTGTACTAGGGTGGATAATGCCTGCATTAAGGAGTTCCTGGACTATTTTCTCAATTTCTTATTTTTTGGAAAAGGGGTGATGATACGTACAGATATTGGAAGGAAGGATTCCGGGTACAAGGGGAATGGAATGATCATGAACACCACGGGAAGGAGGGAGTCCCTGGGGAGTGGAAAAGACCACTTGATGTTTATAAAGGATGGCTTGGAGGTCTTGCGGCACCGAGGTTTCTCTGTTGCTTGTATGACATGGAGTTGGGAAATAACACCAGACTGACCTTTTTTGAGTAGCTTTTCCATGCGATGGGAACTAATGATCTCAGGTGAACTAGCGGTGATTCCTTGGAACTTATATTGGTGGCCGTCCTGGTCAAATTGCATGGTTAATTCCTTAAAATCCATCAAGACCCAAAGTCCTTAGCTAGTCTGCACCCAAAACAATGTCACAACCGCCTATGTCGATAGAAAACATATGACATTTTAGGTGGTAGTCACCAATTTGGAGACACACATTTTCACAACGCCCTCCACATTTCATGGAGCCACCATTGACAATCATGATTTGGAAATTATTGACGACATGGATGTAACAATGAGTTTCTTGGGCAATGCGGCGATGAATAAAATTATGGGTGCTTCCACTATCAAACAGAATGATGACCTTCTGATGCTTGATGTGACTGATTAGCTTGAGGGTTTGGGGAGAGGAGAAGCCAGTGAGAGCATTGAGGGAAATGACCGGTTCTACTTCCGGAGGGTCTGAGGGCAGGATTATTTTAGTGGTTTTAGGTGACTCAGACACAAGGGGAGTTTCAACATCCCCTTCCAAAATATCCTCGAAGATGGCCATAAAAATATTTTTTTCCTTACACTTGTGGCCCAGGAAATATTTGTCATCAAAATTATAACAAAGGCCTTTGAGTTGGCGTCCAACCATTTCAGTCCTGTTCAATTTTTGGATCTTTAGTGGAGCGGAGGGAGTAGTGGGATTTACTGGTTTAGGGCGAGGGATAAAGGAGGGCTTTCGGTTTTGAGAAGATACAACATGTTTTGCTTATTTATCTCTTTTAGTAGCCTCCACCCAGCTCTAAGGC